>VZTR01022642.1:478824-489743 GCA_013400775.1 Chaetops frenatus | reverse complement strand
AAGGGAAGGGAAGGGAAGGGAAGGGAAGGGAAGGGAAGGTCTTTAGCTGAATAACTTTGGCTAAACAGCTTTGCCCAACTTTCTGCCCAGATATTGTGAGCAGAGTTTCACATCAGTTGCTGGCAATTTCTTTCAAGGTGCTGATAAAGGGGTAAGTGTCACTTAAAACAGGAACATCTATTACTCAAGTCTTCTGCTCATCACAGATGAGGCATATCCCTGGTTAACAATGTGGGCTTCATCTCTGTGGAGATAGCTTCAGAGCACTTGGCCAAAAGTCACAATAATTCTGCCATCAGGCTGAGAAGTGAAAGGGCACTCAAATGCTTCTTTTGTGTTGTCTCATGAAGAAAATCTTTAGAAGAATTTTACAGGGAAGTTTTTAGAGAAAATAAAAATATTTATTTATTTCCTCTCCTGAGGATTTCTGAATTCACACTGACATTTGATTTAGCAGTTACTCAGCATGCTGTACACCACATTTCACTTACAACAACAGTGGACACAGTAAAGTTCCCCTTTTCCCCAGAAGATGACCATAGTGTATATTTTTCATAGAGATGGGGTTTTTTTCTTCTTTTTTTAAAGGCTCAGACAAGGGAAAATATGTTTGAAAGGAAGGATCTATGGTGAGAGGGACACTGAAACTGGATATACAAAACTTGTTTCTACGATACATTAAATATCCTACCATAGTCAAACAGACACACACAATAACATTTATATGTGCAAAGGATCCACAATCATAGGTCTTCCACCACCTCTAGAAGTTGCTTCAGCCGCAGATTTTGTAATCAGTAAAAGGCACCTGTAAGACAAAAGAATAAGGAATAAGTGTTAGCAGAGAGACACTTCTCCCATCCACAGCTTGTTGCTCATTATAATTTGCAAGAATCTTTAAGATTAAGGGTGACTAAATCATATTCCAGTCCTGCACCATTCTGTGATCAGCAGATGACTGATCTATCTGTGATCTAGGTGTACAGCAAGGGCAGCAGAGCTGTCCATGGAGACACCCAGCAACACCCAAACCCATAAAAGATGGAGGAAGTGAAGCAGCATCACACCTGTCAGCCCCCAGTCAGCCAGACCACCCTCCATTTGGTGCACAAAGTGGGTGTTTCTACCCACCATGCAGCATTATGGTTTATGTCACTTGTGTTGTTAACAGCACGCTGGGGAGAGGTAAGACAGCAAACATGCATTTGTAATACACCACCCAGCTCATCAACAGGAGCAGTAAAACCTTTAAAACAGGCATAACAGCAAAAGCAATTAAGGAAACTCCTTCAGTTCAGAGCTACCTGGGGCGAGCACATGAACTGGCATACAAGCTGCCTGGAGGCCCTGGAGAGCAGTTGCTGAATTAGTGAGGATTGGAACAACTAATTGGTGATTGTTTATCAAATAATACACTAGCAATTCCACTGTGCTCTAAGAGGGAGGCAAGAATAAAGCCATTTCAGGTGCCACCACTGTGAACTTAGCATTTTTCTAAGATATGTAAGACATATCCTTCAACTCTTTTAAGTGTCCATATGCAGACTAGACAGAGGCTGGCAGGAGGCACATTTATAAGTGCATTTATTTCAAGTGTCTCTGCTAGTTCAAAGGACTCAAACAAAAACTTTTGTCTAAGAAAAACACAGATGTGGTTTGGAGAGGAGAAGGAGAACAACTTATCACTTTTGAGGTGGGAGGAAGGGATGGCAAATATGGTACTAATTAATATAAAGCCTTCTCCTTCCTTGCTGCCCTGCTGTCCCCAAGCACAAAAAATGAAGAATCTACTCTATTCTGCTCTCTCAATACTCTTGGCATGTACCTCCTTCTCTCTCCCCCTCACACTCCCTCTCTCTCCATAAAGGGGCATGAAATGAGAAATTTTAGCAAGGTTTCTTTACAGAAGAGAGGCTTGGCTTCAAGCCCAGTATATATATGTGGGAGGGAGTCTTCAAAGAGAGACTCCCTCAGCGCTGCCCAAGAACGCCGTACTTCTCACGGTCCGCAAGCGAGGCTTTCTGGGACTCGCTGGCTCAAGCCCCACCAGTCCCTCAGAGACAATAAATGCCCAAGGACGTAAAAACATCTGCATGATGTTGTCTTGAATTTTCTTTAGACTGAACTTTAAGGAAAACATGACCGCATGTTGAGAGGAATCGCTAAAAAAAACCACAAACAGAACCAAAAAACAATCTGAAAAAACTTGGGGTATCACTGGATTTCCCTTTTATATGGCAGGTCCAGTTGTATGAATTAGTCAATTTATACTAAGGATTCTTTGCTGTCTTTAGCTTTGTACAGATGATTTCTTTTCAACAGTAATTGAAAAGTCCTTGTAGACTCTTGTAATGGTGTGTTGGTATAGTTATACAAGTATAGACAATTTACACCCACAAAAAAGCTGTTTGCAGGTATAGTTTGACAACATCTCCATGAGCAAATTGAGTTGTCCAAGAAAAAAATCCTTCCTTTTTTTTCCCCTGGCCTAACTTCATACATTCAAGGGTTTTTGCTAGCATAGCACTGATGACAAAACTATAATAAATCCCTACCTGACACAGCTATGCCAGCAAGACTAAAGCCTTCATCTCAATTAGGTTGAAGTACTTCATATTTCAGCAACATTTATATTACAAGCTTTTTCCCTTACAGCACTGTGCATCCTCCTCAATCACCTGGCTTTGCTTTGCTCCCTGCCCATACTCTGGTAACCATGGATCTCCTAGACAACATTACAGCATCAAGCATGCAACTGCATGTTCACCTAGGGCCATTTAAAAGGAGTTTATTTTTGATTGTTTAAAAATATTTCCCTCTATCATGCAGACAGACATTCTGCAATTTCTGATGAACCCTCATCCCCAGATTACAGCCAATTCTAACCCACTTCTTGGTATTGTGGTAGTAAACGCTGTACAACACAGTTGAAATGTATGTTTGCTTTGGTTGTGTCTCCATTCTGTTTTAAAATGTACAACATCAATCAAATGCATCTAGTTTCCTCAGCCATATTTTTACTTTGAACATATCAGGAGGTAAACAAAGCAGACAGTTCTTAACTGATTCTTTTTTCTGTAATTAAGTGGGAGTTTCTTACCATGCCAAATGAAATCCAGAATTCTTCAGTGCAGATGCCTGAAAAAGAGAGAAGAGTGTTTAAAAGAGAGTTTTTTGCTCAATGAAAGTCTAANAAAAAAAAAAACTATTGCCAGCATAATTCTATAGGTTGAGTTAAATAAATAAATACTTATCTGATTAATTGTTGCCTGGAATCCATTTGTGCTTGTATCTCTGGAGTTAGAGGCCATATTAAAAAAAGTGCACAGGAGATTTGAAATCTGAGGACAACCTAAAGCTTGATTCTAAGAAGGCTCAATGCATCAATACTTTCCCATGGCGTGGGTGAGACAGGTTTAGTCATCAGGTGTGACAGAGAGCAGTCTGTTGCAATCCAAAATTACATGGAGAGCCAACTAGAAAGCAACATATTTAGCACATACACTGCACACATTACAATACCCTCAAAGGAAAGAAAATTAGGTGTTTCAGTACACAGGTTTTATTCAGGTCAGCTGCATTTCAGTCTCTCTGAAAAGCTACAGCAAGTGCCTCGATAGAAAGATGTTCACAATTTGGAGATTATTGCCAGACATCAACATCACTGTTATTCACATATCAGTGACACACTAATGCACTATATATACAGCTTTTAGGACAAAAAGATCCTTCAAAATTATTAAAATATCTTTGCAAATTAGGACTTCACCCAGAACCTGATTTTGTCCATCTCAGACTTCTCTCAAATCCTTCTGCCTTTCTCTTCTGCAAGAACACTCACTGAAATCCTTCCACAAAAGCTCAAATTGATTTTTAAGGGCAGAAGCTTGTTTGTCATGTATTTAAACAATGCCCTGGCACAGGGTGGGTGTAATTACATGGCAAGAGACAGATGGGATCAGCTCAGAGACTGAGGATGTCGTGCATCCTATCACACTCACAACTTTCACTTTTTACTCCTCAGGCAAGTGCAAACAGCCTCAGCCCCTTCCCCAGTCCCATTCTCCCAACCTCTGGGCCTCCCCAGCTCCCAGCAATCTCTGGTGAGGTGATTCTCTGAAGCAGAACTGCATTTTTGTGCACAATAGCCTTTGGGAGAGTTTTCTTTAAGGGATATGTCCAAACACCCCATCAGCATGGGAAATTTTGGCATCTACAATATCCCAGGGCAATTTCACAGTTACAGGAAGTACTTTTTGCTGGCTTTAAGATTGTCACTTAACCCTTCTCTTGGGGCTGCTTAGCTCCCATGGCACAGGAGAGCGAATGGGCATTTTCTATTTGCTTTCTCCACACCACTTGAGAGTTCATAGACTGTCGCTTCTTCCTTCTCAGATAGACACCCAAGTGTTGTTTTCCATATGGGAGTCACTCTACATTTTTATCCATATTTCCTGTATCATCTACCTTTCTTCTGCATCCTTTCTAAAATGAGGGAGAAAGGATGCAATATTCAAGTGTGTCATGCATTTATGCTGTACCATGACAACTTTGCTTTTTGTTCACAATTTCTTTACCAATCAGTGTCAGTATTCAGTTAGATTTTTTTCTTTTTCTCATTCTTACTGCACATTCAGCAGATATTTTTATACAATTATTACAAACCAAGATTTCTTTCCAAATGATAATTCAGATTCCATCACTGTGTATTTCAATTTAGAACTGTTTATCTTCCTCTGCACTATTCTATGTTCATCAGCATTGAATTTCAACTGCCAGGTTGTCCTTTGGTCACTCTCTATGGTGAGGCTGTTTTGCCGTCCCATAGCATATCCTCACCTCAGCTATCCTGTCTGGTCTGGTATCATCAGGAGGCTTTTTTGCCTCATTCTCCACCTCTTTCAGGACTATGCTGAACAGCCCCAGACTCAATAGCAAGACCTCCCTGATCTTTCCATCCCTTCTCTAGAAGTTGTCCAGTCTTCCCCTCATTTATATTTCCTAAACTGAAATTATTACTAATAATTCAGGACTTTGCCCCATACTCCATGGCAGCTTGATTTCACTGAAAGTTTTTGAAGAGGTATAAATAAAAAAAGCAAACAAACAAAACTTAGAAAATTGTTTATATGATTATAACAGAAGCACAAACATCCTGAAGCTCAAAAATCTTCTGTCCAAAATCTACTGTCCGACCCTTCTTTAAAGGTGCCCTTATCCACCACACACCAAGCTTTTAGCTTCTTCTTGAAATGGCAGCACACATTACCTATACCCTGGAACAACCACTCCCCAGCCACAGGAGGTACCCCATCTGTGGGGAACATGTCACTTGCCTTGAAAAGAGCTTTTCTCACAGTGCTTTCTTGAATCACAGAGAACTGCTAACAGGAGTGCCAGTTCCAGACCCAGTTATGGGCTTCAAGTTCTCCATTGCTTCCAGGACCATTAAATCAAGGTATGTAGTAGGAAACACCAGCTCTGGAGGTCTTTTTTCCTGTATAGTCCATCTGGAAAGACTTTTATCCTGTTCTTTTGGACTTCTGAAAAGCTGTAGCTCTTCACTCCCATTCTCTCAGCCTTCTTGTACACATGCATAGGTTGAACAATGGTGCATGTTCCATGTTCACATAAACCCTCTGGTTTTGAATGTCATTCAAAGAACACAATGCCACATATGGTTTCCCAGTGTTCAAGAGCAGTTCAGAAGTCTCAATTTAGACTGTGAGGCCCACCAAATAAAAAGGAATGTGATGCATATGTTCCCAGTTCTAGCTCAGCAAATGTAGGTTAGAGGAAGAGAAAAACATCAAGCCTGGTAACTTAATATTACACTAGATGAATAAGTATAATTTTCTAAATAAAAATAATTGGCTCAAATATAATGCCAGTAACCTTTCAGGGACTTGAGCTGGTGAGTACCATTGAGAGTAATAAAAGAGGCAATTCTTACTGCATGCATACACTCTAAGAACAAAAACACAGTGTGAGAATTTTAATTCCAATGATTTGGATAAAACTGACAGCCCTGAATCAGCAAGAAAAGCACAATGGGTATAGTGAAGTACAAAACCAAAAGAACTGTAACTTTTAGACAGCAATCCAACCCCAGCTAAGCCCAACTCCAGGACTGCTAGGACAACGCACCAGGTGAATGCTGTGCTACAACATGCAGCTTCTTTAAGAACAGGTCTTCCACCAGTCAGTACAGGCCCTTTGCACCCACCAGCTCTGAAGTGGTGGGTGTTCCTCACAGAGTAGTGCTGTGGATGGAAAGGTGTCTGCACGGGCCCTGCATGGCCCTTTCCTGCACCAGAAGCAGCACATAATTGCTCCTAAGCAATGACAAGGTGAAAAAAATAAAACTTGAAGGAAATAAGATACTGGTATTATTCTGTTTCTACCTTCTCCAGCAGAGTTCTGCTCATTGCAACCTTAAAGCACAGAAAGAGCTGGTACTTTCTCCTCAGAGACTACTCCAGAGACTGGTCAACACTGCAATTAAAGGATGCACTTATTCATCACACAGACCCTCTAGATTTCCCCACGGTAACCAGTGGAAACCCCAGTCTACCCTTTTCAAGGACATAAACACTGTGGGAAAGAGCAGTCAGCCACTGCCATCCTGCCCAGGATGCACCTCCTGCAACACACGTTGCTTCCTTAAGACCCAGTGCAGCAGGGAGCAAGGAGTGGATTCAGCCCCGCTCATTCACCATTTAAAAATTAATGGCAAATGCAGCCTCTCTAGCTGCAGGTAAGGCACCCCAGAGACCTCTGAAAACTAATGTCAGCCCTCCGACTCCTGTTCCTATTACAGCACTAATCTTCAGGTTCATCCACACACCAGTAAATGTTTAAAGCAGCCCGTTAACTCTACCAAAGGAGTGATTTTCACTCGGCTCACATAGACAGAAAGGTAAATGCAACATGCCGATACACACATCCTGCTATCAAAGAATGACTTAGAAGTATCACATTTTTAATATCGCCTACTTATTTACTGACACCTGTCCTAGCAGGCATATGTAACCTAATACTGTATTTTACTGATATTGCAGACGGTATAACCAATCTCCTAAACTCTCAACACTCTCAATGGATTAGTATGATGTGTGGAGCAGTTTTAGCTTACAAAGCACTACTTTAGTGTGTAGAGTTATTGATTTAACTTAGAAATTCTGCTACGTCGTGTATTTTTACTGATTTACCTTTACAGTAGTGTAAGACTATCTTTTCTCCCCAGAAAAAACTTTGACACACTTCCTTATCCAATACAAAATATTGTTCCTAGTAGGATTTCAGGACAGGCACTCAGTAATCAAAATTATGGGCTTTTGGAAAAAATTTTTGTGTTGCAGGGCTCCTCCCACAGTACTCATGTCTTTTTTCCTACATAAACGTGGCATACCCCCTAAAGTTTCCAGAAATTTCTCAAAGAAACACCCGCAATTATACATCAGAGTACCCTCTCCCCTCTTCCAGCCTCAAGCTGGGCTGTTACTGATAGACAGGGAAAATTTTTCCCCCATCTGGAATCCTTCCCAAAGGTACATTTTCCTTCTCCTCAGCCATGGGAGTCACTCAATCCTCTAGTCTCCTCTCCTTTTGAATGTTACAGCAATCTCCCATATGCCAGCCCCAGTCCCAGTTCACAGTTTCAGCACATATGGAAAGCTGCAGCTGAATAGTACATACAGATGACAGCAATAAAATAATCATCTGGCATTGCTAAAAGCTTATTTTGAAGGCACATTTTAAAAACAGGACCAAACCTGAGAACCACTCGGGAATGCCAAGGGCATTCTCCTCCAGCTTTTCTTCGTCATCAGTTGTCTCTGCAGCCATGCAATTCCAGCTCCTACCCTCTGCCCTGCATCACACCTCTTTCATCATTGTTTATACAAGAATATTTTCTTCTGTTAACTATTCTGTATGCTTAAATCCTCCTTTACTCTGCTATGTTAATCAATAACAGCCCCCACCACCTCTATCTTTCATTCCTCTGCTAATCAATGTGATATTGAAAGTGCTTCAATTTTACCTTACAATGACTTCACACGGCACAAACCATCATCAAAACGAAGCCTAGAGTCTAGCTCTACAGCTATACTTTCCCCTTTTGTCTTTGCAGATGCAGAATTATGTCAATAGCTGAATATGCCAAAAGGCTCTCCTAGTCCGTATCTTGAAGTACCCAAACTCACTGTGGTTTTGTACATTCAATGAGCTATAGTCTTTGACTGTATTCATCAAAACCCTCCATATCAGTCCATGGCCAGTAGCCAGTGACATGGCATGTGACTTTAGTAAGGACTTAGACTTCCAAATAGTTGCTGTATGTCTGTTGATACACATCAACCAGTCACATGCATGTTTTTCTTTCTATGGCTTTTGGCAAATGCAGGATAACTCACATTAGCTTCAAAAAGTCTTGCCTCATGGTAAAAACACCATATGGTTCTATCCCACTTCAACACCACAAGGAAATAGCCACAGAAAAGATTCACATATTAAAGCATTGCTTTAATCGCAGATACTTTACCTTGGTTTAGTGTTTCCACATCTTCACACTTTAAGATAATGTTATCATAGTACGTGAATGCTACCAAATTCTCGCTATGTTAAAAAATATATTTAAGTTCATATCTAAACTTCTGTTATGGTAAATAAAGCCCTCAAAAGATACATAGATCATAGATAAATTGGTCTAGTAACCAAAATCTTCTCTCTCACACAATGATAAATTGTGCCATTCCAGCAGCTATTTAGACCTCACTGCCTGAACTCATACTGACCTGAAACATACCCATTCCTTCATTACCCCAAGCTTTGTGTCATGTGCAGCATAAAACAACTTATCTTCTTCCTGCTTACAACACCTCCAGCAATAGCTCTCTTTTCAAAGTTAAAAAAAAAAAAAAAAGAAAAGGCAAAAAAGCCGAGTATTTAAAATGAACAGATGCTTATGAAGTTAAAACAAAACAGAACAGCACACCCGACTCTGTTCTGTATTTTTCAGCAGCACAATATCCTGCGGTGGCCTCAGCCAGCTGGGCTCTGTGACCCTCGGACTGATCCCTTGAGTGTGTTCCCATTTTATCAAGCAATGAACACTCCAGCCCCAAAGCCAGCAAGAAGTTTGTCACTGACTTCAGCTGAGAACAGGAACTGGCTCAATCATAAGAAACCTTGAGCTAAATAAAGCAGCAAGAAAAGGCACAAGAGGGAGGTGGGGGGTGTCAGCTCAGAGTGCTGTGGGGCACAGCTCTGCTTGTTACCAAGGTTACTTGGTACTTCCCCACATAAGATTTCATTTTCAATCACCAATAAATCTGCAAATGTTTGACCCCCTTGAGTGGGAAACTGGGGTTGAAATGCATTAAATATGTGCTGCAGCCTGATTTGGGCAGGGAGGAAAAGGTTGCCAGACATAATATTGTAGGCAGTTTTGAAAAAGAGGTTACAGGGAAATGTGTGGATGGGGAAAGCTCTTTTCTAATAAAGACTTGCCACTATGGCTCTGCTTTGGGTCTGACAATAACTATGACACTTTTTTACTGTTTGTGCCAGGCATGTGTCTAAACAAAAACCTACCTGAATTTGGACAAGGTGTCCTCACTCAAACAGAGTGGAAAAGAAAAACACCAGTTATAAAACAGTCAATAAAGATATATTTAATTTTTAGCTGCTTTAGCCAATAAGCTGCTTAGGCAATTTCAGCCATTCCCTCAAGGCTCCCAAGCCAGGAGGTTCACTCCAGGCTGGGGCTGAGAAGGACTTTCCCTGAAATTGCAGTTCCAGTGTGCTGAATGCTTTTCTGTATAAAAGCATGGATACCCTCTTCCCTTACCAGTCTCCCCAGCCAACACCCCATTTGCTCCAGTGAACACAGAAGAGAAAGTTTTCAGAACCAAACATAGTAGGGACAAAATTGTCAGGCTTGCAACATTTAGAGAGCAATAGAGGAGAACAAAGTATATAGGTAGGGAAATCTCTCTTCCTTAACCCCTGATGACTGGCCTGGAGAGGTCAAAATTAGAACAGATGAGAAATGGGATCTGAAAGTCATGGAAACTGAGATCATACCCAAGTCTGGCACTGAAATCTGGCTTTAGCCATGGCAAGGAGGTGTGGCAATGTGGGTGTGAGTTGCAGCTCTGATGATCTTGGATGCAGAAGTGCTGAGACTATGTCCAAGGGGTACCAGTTGGCTGAAGTACCTTTGGAAAGTAGTCCAGGCCTGAGATTCAGTGGGAACAAACCAACGTGGCAGAAAATACTGAAGTCCAAGCAGAGACAGAGCAGAAGAAGACCCTTGATCAGGGTAGTTTTTGTGGCCGAGCCAAGAACAGAATTCTGTCAAATATCTGTGAAGTGAGTCATAAAGGGGATTGGTGCTGCTTCATGACAGCCTGTAGGAAAGATGCTTGATGGCCACCACTTATTCCACTAGTGGCCCTGCTTGATGTGGTGGACAGGAAGAGCTCTGATCTGTCCAACAACTCACAGAGGTGCACATTTCACACCCTATCATTAATTTGGGCTTTGCAAAAAGTGACCTGGCAGGGAGCAACTTCTTCCCCTATGCCTCTCATATCCCCTGGTCTCTTCTTGTAGGTTTATTTTCAAAGACTTGATTCTCTTACCTATAGCTGAACCCCTCCCTGTGGCACCTCAGCCTGTACTTATCTATACACCTCTATCTCTTGAAGCTCAATGAGAGTTAGAAAATTGTGTTTTGAAATGTGCACCTTGTCACTGCATAAGGACCTTATATTGTGAAGGAGACAAGAAAAGGGATATTTTCCATGCTTGAGAACTAGTTACGGCCATATTGAAGAGAACAGCCTCCTTCCCCTCAAAGAGTGTTTTAATCCTAATATTTTACAAGATGATAACTTTTGCACTATGGTAAA
>VZTR01022642.1:445803-471867 GCA_013400775.1 Chaetops frenatus | reverse complement strand
AGAAACTCCTCTCCCAAACCCCCTTTCCTGCTACCTCAAAAGAGGCAGAGGGCTAAAACAGCATTATCCACTGATTTAGCATTCATTATACATTGAAATACATGCAGATCATTTTCAAGAAACTGCCAATGGTAAAAATAGGAGTAGCTTGATTAAGAACTTCCCTTAGGTTCAAATTTTATGTGTAAATAGAGAGTATGAATTTAGCAGTTCTACCTTATAAGCACACTATTGTCAAAGGAAATCCTCAAGTGAGTAATTTTTAAATTATTTTATAGACTCTGCCTGAGAACTGGGGCAGCTCAAGAAGGGCACTTCACAACACCACAAAGATGCTCGAGTATCGCACTGTTATTGTCTCTAACCAGTCACTGAAACATGCCTTGCAGTAGAGAGGGAAAAGGAAGTCTGTAGCCTACAGAGCAAGGAAAGAGTCAAAATTATTTTGCTTATTCGCCACCCCACTCCACTTATCATCATGCAGGAGGAGGAGAGTGATCTATTGATACTGGATGTAAAGACAGCTGCTCTTCTGATCCAGCGTGGCTTTTGTTAGCAGCAGCAGGGCTGGTGAAAGAGAACAAACGCTCTCCCATACGTGCATTGTTAGGGCAGGAGACAAAAGAATACCTGTTTTGAATCACTGAGGACTATTGCTGTAACAAAGTACAAGATAACATTTCGCCAGAGGATACAAGAGATTCTGAGAGGAGCAACAATGAAACCAGACAACCTTTCTGTCATTTTATCAAAAACTGCTTGGGGTACTTACTGAACAGTGGTGGGGGGGAGCAATAATAGCAAATAGAGAGCAAACACAGTTAATCTTTGCACAAAGGCTTTTTGATAAGTAATAAAATAGAGTTAAGAGTGGTGTGCTGGCCTTTGCCAACTCACATTGCTTAGAAGAAAGGATATAAGACAGGCCCAAACAATTTTAAAATAAACAAATCCATACACAACGAGGGAATGTTGCATGAATGAATTTCCTCATTCTCCTTTCTCAAGCAATTCAAGAAGCAATCAAAGCACTCTGAGGTTTGCTATGCTTTTACATACTTTTTTTGACACATTGCTTTACAGAACCTTCACAACAGCCCACTATCAGTAGCTTTGGTGTCACTGTATGATATGTAAATGGAATAGGCAGATCTTTGACATAAAAATAATAATCTCTGATAAAATTACAGTACTACAGTGTATTATAGCATCAGAACTATAGAAATATTAATACATGGATCTTTGACAATACAATGTAAGATGTCACTTTGAGCAGTTATTATGCTAATAACGGATACTTATTATAAAACAACATGAAAGAGGTAAGCTATGTGGGTGTAGAAAGGGATATTTAGTATTCAGAAAATGTATTTAAAAGGGAAAAAAAGCAAGTGCTTCATACAGCATCTAATCCCACATTAGGCAGATGAGGAGTTCCCTGGCAGATGGGTGTCAGGGTACCGTGGGACTTGGATGAAGCAGCACATTATCTCTCAAGGGAGTACACATGCCAATATAATTCATAGCATCCTTCGAGCTTGTTTTTGTCATGCAGTGGGCCAAACTGGGACCAAAATCACTAAGGTGGGGAGAAAAGTTTCACTAGAGCTTTGAGGATTAACTAGAAAAACTGCTCATCAAGTCCAGCAGGGTTTCAAGAGAACATATTCTGCTCCATGCTCACTGACTTTAAAATAAAATAAAATAAATTCCAATACTAAAGAAAGAAAGAAACCACAGTGAGGAAAACATCTCATACCATATTCCCCACACAAAGCCAGCAACAAGCCAGCATCATGACTGGTTCCATTTAAGCTACAAGAAAGTGTCCATTTACATTAAAAAAACACTAAGACTATTAAATATTGCATTTAAAGCCAAAAAAAATATTTACAAAGAGCTTGTAATATAAGGAGGAATCCAAGGAAAGAAAGTGTCCGTCTGCCTGATGGCTAAAGAGTAAATTTTTCTAGGGTTTGTCTAGTTGGGAAAGGAGCAAGTTATAAATATTCTACATTAATTCTCACCTGGGCTTTTTTACGCTGTGCTAAGACCCTGTTTTCCACCTAATCTGAACTACAGAGTCACTCTGGGGCAGAATCACCTATTTGGCAAAGGGCTACTGCACTGTAAACTCAAACCTTAGCTGTGCTTTACAAAAACTTCCGTACAACCGAAGCCAACCAAAGCCATTCTCATCTTTACAAATATATCCCTCAGCCCTGAAAGAAACACAAATGCCACATTTGTGAAGACAGAGCAGAAGATGTAACACTTCAGACAACAGCCATAAATAAAATTCCTACACGCACAAACATAATCCCTTTCAAACAGGAATGTTGGTGCTTATGCTGCAGCAGTTGGAAATACCTGTCTTTCAACATTAAGCCTTGTGAGGATAATGCTTAGCTGCAATCTAAACCTTGGTGATTGCAGCAGAACAACCAGAAGCTGTGAGATTACTTATTGCAGCTCCAAGTCAGGGAGAGGGAAATCTGCCACGTAGCTCACGTGCAGGCACAAGGAACCCCTTGTCTCAAACACAGTAACATAGGGAATCATTTAGATTTTGCTTACAGTTGCAAGGATTTACTCATGCACACTTCTGTGTACAGATGCATTTCCAGGACAATTGCACTGACCCTGGCATAGATCACAGATCTTTCTTTTAATTACTTGGCAATTTCCTGGACCAAATTTATTCAACCACCCAACCATGCACCACCTATCCTTCCGCCTCTTTCAGATTCCTACAACTTTTCCAGGTTAGATGCAGGCTCCCTGACAACTTTATGGCCTTTTACGTGGTTTAGTTACCTTCAGTGGTAGAAAGGCAACGGCCACCTGCAAAAGCTATCAACAAAAACCTGTCAGCAAACTAAAAGTTACTGTTTTACTAGCATGGCAGCAATAGACAGCTGTGGGCAGCCACTGGTGTGTTCAAATCCCTGACACTTCACAATCTACAACTCCTGAGATATGTCCACTGCAGAAGAAAAACTTGCCTTTCCCCTACTTTTCATTCTCAATTTAATTACTGCCCAACATACTATGAACAAGATTTGGGGAGTGGTATTTATCCTGTAGAAAGCACTACTGCTATCATCAGTTAGACCTGGAGCAGGCTGGGAAGATGACAAGAACACAAGGCATATAGGAAAGAGGAGTAAGTTTTCCACTGTACACACCCTTTAGAGATATGCAGATGTAGGGGGAAAAAAAAGAAAGAAAAGCCCTAGGCACATTCCTGCTGAATCTCATGATTAAATTCCTACTTTTACAGTATTTAGGGTTTTTTTCCCTTAACTTTCAGTTTTAATAATCAAGGTATTTTGTCATACTTGCAAATTTCCCTTTACAGAAAGGTGGTGGGCAGAGCATAAGAAAGTCCTAAAAAGAAGATTCCTTCAGAAGCTAAAAATCAAAAGTCATTCATAAATCACCCATCAGTCCTAAGCCATACCAATCACTGGGATCCTGTTTCATGACTTGAACAGCAAAGTCTACCATAACTGCTGAATTTCCCTTCCCAACAGGGGAACATAACTCATTTTTCTCTGTGTGCTAGGAAGCCCTGGAATTTTTCTTGACATTTTAAGATAAACTGTCTCTTCAGGCTCTTACAGTCTCCTCTTCCCTTCTAATACCAAAGCCTCAATTAGACCATGATTAAAGAGGATGTACTTACAGATACCAGCAGAAGGTAAAGGTTGTCAGTTTTATTACAGGTCAGGAATGTGTTTCTCTATGTACTCTACACTTCAGAGTTTAATGGGGAAATAGAGTTTACTAACAGGCAAGTCAGATTTTCTCAACAGGATACAATCTTGATTATCAATTAAACAGGCATAAAAATATCTAACCAGATGGTTTCTGCCAGTCAACAGAAGTCTTAAGGGTAAGGGAACTTACACTCATTCACAGAAATATCTAACAGAAAACGAAGACAAATGCAACAGGAGATGTGCTTCATGTGATGTTTTAAACTGCTCNAAAAAAAAAAAAAAAGACTGAGTCTGTATACTGCAGAATACTGTTTAACAGAATTCTTCAGCTCCATTTTCTTCATGGATTTGTTTATCACACTTCAGAGTGCTGACCAGTTTTTAGGAAAATGTGACGCAAAATTATTAGCTACTGTGGCATGGAAGCCAGGTATTGAAGTCCTCATCCCATTTGCATTGAGGTCCAGCTCCATTTATTCTCCTTTGCTTTTGACCAGTTTCCCTCTGCTTTCCTCGCACTTCAGCTTCTGCGCAGGTTCAAACAGATACCTCTTTTTTAATTGCCAAAGAAAACACTGCTTTCTCCTGTGTAGTTCATCACGTGCTTTCCTCACAAAGATGACACTGTCCCATAGTGTTTAATGCATAACATTCATTTTTTGGATCAGTAACAAGTAGAAAGTCTGGTAATGTGCACTCTCCTAATTTAGAAATGGAGCTTTATAACACTGAAATATTGCAAGAAGCTCCACTGCTTGCCCTTCCATTAATTTGTTACTTACTGTGTTGGATTCTCATCAGCAATTCTTAATTGATGTACTCTGAGCCATGCCAACAAATATTCTCTATGGATCTAGTTGACAATAATGGTTAATTTCTAAAGTTTGGTAAGTTAGTGATCATTTAGGTTGTGATTACTTCAGAGCAAATATATTCTTACATTTTGGAAAGGCCCAATAAAGAGTGGACACAGCTACAGATAAATAATATACTGCAGTAAGTATTCTTATAATGGTAATATATGAAGCACGGCCATTTTCCAGTTGCTACAGAACTAATTGTGCTGCCAACTGAAGCAGTCAAATCCAAAACAGATTCATATGAGGAATTATTGTTGAATCAACCTCATCACTGAGAAAAGCTTCTGCCATACAAACACTTTTTCACCTTAGCATAATCTTCAAAAATTTAATGAAATGCAGCCTAGCCCTGTTACTGCTGTAAAACCAAAGTAACTCCCATATAGGTGAGTTGGAACTGATTAAAGGAGAGCCAGGACTAAGAATACTTTCATCAGAGTAAAAAGTTATCTCTTAACTACAAAGCAGCCTCTGCATGGAACCAGCACTGCCTGGCACAGATTCCACTCTGACCCAGAAAAACAATGGAGTGGCACAGCTGTCATACTGGAGCTGCATCACCACCCAAAAGTTCTTTACATCCTCAAGTCTCACAGCACAACTGGTCCCGTTGGTTTGTCTGTAGAGTAAGGGTAAAATATTTCCCCAAGAAGAGAAAAACCATGTTTCTCCTCAGGTTTTAAAGACGTAGGCAAGTAGGATGTGTGGACTTTGAGACCAGAAAGGGTGACTAGGACATCTAGTTTGACTTTCTGGAAACAAACGCCAAAAGCCTTCAGCCAAATATACAATACAAACAAAACCACCAAGAGGAAGACTTATATCACAACCTTTCCTAGTCATCACTTAGCTAATCTTTAGATTTTTAGTATTTTTAATCCTCCCTCATAAATCAGTACCTTTAGCTCCCAATTATTTCAGTAGCAGGATCTCTGAGCTGTATCATGTAAAGAAAATTAATGACCTTTAAAACTGAAGGTTTACTTACACAGACATTAATTGCTATTGTAGCACAGATGAATATTTAAGCAGGTCCATGAAATGCTTCACTCAAGCACCTAATTCCAGAGAAGGGAATACTTTACACAAATCCTTGGATGACAAAAGGTCAAATGCAATGAAGTTTCTATCAGATAAAAAACCTGCTTAGGTCTATTTGCCAAGTACTGCAAACAGGTTAACCATACACATCATTAAGTTCTGAATCCCATTATGATCATATGGCATCAACCTGACTGCAATTACAGTGCCTTCGGCAGAAGATGTCATTTTAAGTAGAGAATCACTACACTGGACAAGTTTTATAAATGATTCTCATTGATTATCATTTCAAATTAGAGGGAATAAAAGCATTAAATGGCCACTTTGATGCTGGAAGTGACCTTTCACCTGGACTGTTTCCCTAATGGATGAGGGTTAAATTCACTGTGACAGCACCTAGCCACATTTGGTAGGCCCTCAAATTTGATGGTACCAGCATCACATCAACAGCAGGCTGAGTTGGTAAGACCATGACATGCAGTGCTTGTACCATAAGTATGATTATTAATATCCTAGGGAGTCAGAAAACCTAGGCATTTTCCAATTACCTATTTTACATTTCAGTAGCTAAAGAATGACACATAGCTATACTATGGCCCACAACAGGATTTTCATAGGGACACACGTTTTCCTCTTTTATATTTTTTTCTGCTTAATGTATCTCAGCTTTACTAATTTCAGATCCAAAATATTGAAATTTCCAGTACAAACCAATAACCACAAGTAAGCAAATCACAGGTAACATCCCTCTCTCTAAACAAAGAAAATATTGTATTTCTAACATAATAGTGCCTCTTTCAGTTAGCACAGCCATGTGAAATTAAATATAAAAGCTCCACTGAGTGATTTTTTTACTAATCCTGTGTAACATATTTTGCAAAAGTGTCAAAAAGAAATATCGTTCAGTTGCTGAATACAGAATGGAAATTGTTTACTTTACAATCCAAACTCCTTTATTTACATAAAAATAACCTCGCTACAGCAGAAATTTTAGGCTACAACACAATATTAATGGAGTTAGATTGCATATTATTCTAAATGGGTTATTTTACAGTCATTGTAACATTAGATCTAAATACAAGACATAGAGTCCTACTTGCAGTATATTTTAGCGTGCACACAATATTTCAAAAAGAGTCATAGGTAAGCATCAGAAAAGAGCTTTTCTGAACCTACCACCCTCCTAAACCCTGTATTTGTATACAGGCACAAAACTCTATTTAAGCATTAATGCTACTTATCTCAGAATTACAATCTGATATTCCCATGAGAAAGACTGACAAATGCTTCCTGGTTGTAGAATGAGCCATGTATCACCTTTGCTTTATTTCTTCACTGACATTTTTTTAGTGTTCCTTTTACTGGCACAGTTTTGTTTTATATTGGTTTTACTATTGTCCTAGCTGTAACTGTATGCTACACATGCCTCTCTACAGTCCATCCACAAAGGAAATTAATCATTACAGCTTTTACTTACAGGGCCTGACTTTTCAGTGCAAGCTGTAAGGCTCATGCTTCCATCCTCAGCATCACTCAGCACAGCGGCCCTTCCATTAGACTGTGTTATTAGCCAGGAGTCCTCTGGAGAGCTCTGCTTCCACCGGGAAGTGCCATAAACATGAGCTGCAGTGAATGCCAGGTGGGAAGAGAAATGCATTGCTATATCCCTTTAATGGGAGAAGTTGCTCCCCAGTGCAGCAGGCAAGCTGTTCTCAGGCTCCCCTTTGGAGCCAGCCAGAAAACAGCAGTTCATGTTCACCAGGAATTACTTTCTATTTGCTTTCATCTTCCTTTAGATTGAAGCAGTATTTTAGCAAATGGAGTAAAATTTTAAAAGCTGCCACTACCATATGGCTGGGAAAGCCTGCAGGCTCCTGCTTTGGGAAGGAGGTGATCCCCACCACTTCTCTGAGCCTGAGGGAAACTGGTATTGATGTCAGCAGTAGCTGTGAGCCTGAGGAACATGTCATTTACTCCAACCAGCTGTCACGTCTCCCAGGCCAGGACTCCAGGAGGGCTGAGCACCCTCCTGGCAGCCACACTGCCATGGACTGTGAAACAAGAGCTTTCACACCTTTGGTTCTGTTGCCTCTCCAGAGCTATCTGACCTTTTGAAATTTCTAGGCTTTTTCCTGAGGACCTAAGAGGTAAGAACCATTTAATGCTAGGACTTACATAGTTCTGAAAATCTTGGCTCCAAACCAAGTGCCAAAGAGCAAGGGTATCAGACTTTCCTGCAAGGATTATCTTCACGTAACAGGTTCCTGTTCAGCTTGCCAGGAATCCACATCTGACTGTGAGAACCTGAGTTACTGTAGTAAGATCAAATCTGATCGAATTCTAATGAAATATTTTTGAAAAATTCTTTTAACCAGCTCACTTCCCCCACTGACCCACTAACTCTCCCACCAGTCTGCTGGATCTGATGAAGCTGCATCCTCAGAGATCCACAAAGAGGGACTAGAAGAAATGGAGAGCAGGTGAAGAAAGTAGGAGGCAAAAAGTTAATCTTGACTCTGTCCTGTCCAACGCCTAGCCCTCACTTACATTAATGAAGAAAAATAGAATGATNAGGGGGGGGGGGGAAGAAAAATAGAGGGAACTTCCCAGACTTTGAGTATATCTGGGTCATTGTCACCAGTCTGTGACTCTGGAGTACATCGTTTGAGAGGCAGTCAGAAAGCAGGCCACAATAATGAGCAATGGCAGATTTGCATGTCAGGTCTTTCCACCATAGTACAATTAGTCTACTGTTACTGTAGGCATGACTAAGGATGGTGGGATATGAGGGTAAGTGATAAAGACAAAGTGAATGATTAAATGGCCTCAGACCTAACTTGTGACCTCATTCTATCATAAACAGCAAAAAGTCAGAGAACTCGTGTGTGGATCAAAAACCTGGCAGGGTTAGCTGAGCATGTGAGACAAAAGAAAGAGCACAGCACACTCATTCTTGGGCTGCCACAATGCTCAGTCTGCACCAGCAACACAGAAGACTCAGGTAGCATCTGGGTCCCAGCACAACCTTGCTAACTACCAGTGGAAATGATTAGGCTGTTCCAAAGATAAAAAGCAGCAGCTGCTGATTAAGGAGAGCCAAGAGGCAGCAAAAATACTCTCAGTGTCTGCTGCAGAGCAGTAAGCAACAAGAAGACTGGAACCTATGTGAAAGAGGTGCCGCTTTCCAGACCTTTTATTCATGTAGCACACAGCTCACTAGGCCATGCAGGGACCAATCCAGATATGCTGGTTAACTCTGCACTGCAGTCTTTCCCACGGCCTCCACAAATACAACTCAAAAGCCTGGTTCTAGGCTCTTCTGTTTGCTCAGGAAAATACAGTCCCCTTTAGGCTGTAGGAAGGTTCAAGAGCTGTCAGGATATGTCTAAGAGACTGGAGTCACCAGGGTGTGGCAGCAGGTGAGAGGTCATCTTCATTTTCCTGCTCTGTCTGCATTGCTTCTCTGTGGCAATTATTTACAGGAGCCCTTCCATCAGACTGTGGTATTAGCGAGTCNGCTGGTTAACTCTGCACTGCAGTCTTTCCCACGGCCTCCACAAATACAACTCAAAAGCCTGGTTCTAGGCTCTTCTGTTTGCTCAGGAAAATACAGTCCCCTTTAGGCTGTAGGAAGGTTCAAGAGCTGTCAGGATATGTCTAAGAGACTGGAGTCACCAGGGTGTGGCAGCAGGTGAGAGGAGGTCATCTTCATTTTCCTGCTCTGTCTGCATTGCTTCTCTGTGGCAATTTACAGGAGCCCTTCCATCAGACTGTGGTATTAGCCAGGAGTCCTCTGGGGAGCTCTGCCATCCCAGTTCATTTGATTAGCAGCTACAACCATGAACAAACCACCTTGTCCTATGACGTGCTCCCATTCACAAGAACCAAGAATTATGCAACACTGAAAGTTTTCCAAGCCTGTCCTATGTCATACTCTGGTAACCAGACAAAGGTACTTGCTATTATCCACATGTGTGGGAGAGACTGTCACCTTTAGAGACAAATGGGTGGCATTTGCTCTTTAGAAACACTGAAATACAGTGATTCAAATCCCTAATGAGACCACAAAAGTCTGCTGTGGCTTTTAAGGAATAAGCAGACATGATAAGATTTTGGAAGGAAATGGGCATAATTGTGGTAATCTGTACAGTAACAAGAAATTGCTACTTGAGATCTACCCAGACACAATGCCACAACAGAGATTACACAAGGAGTTACTTATGGGGAAAAATTGAACTCAATAACAGAGCTGCTTCAAACAAACAGGCATTTATCCTTTCCACCATTCTTTTTATTTTTTTAATCCCTACCATTGCAATTGGATAGAATCATAGAACCATTTAGGTTGGAAAAGATGTCTAAGATCATGGAGTGCAACAGTTAACGCTGCCAAATTGACATTTAAATCATGTCCCTAAGCCTACCCTGTTAAAATCTTGTTCTCAGAGTATCCAGTGACTTCAACTTCCATCAGAAATGAGTTCCCGGTATGGCAGAGCATTTCTTCCAACTTCCTTTTGACTTTGCCACTTTCGACCTTCACTGAATGCTCCTTGTTCTTCCCTGATGGTAGAATAGCATTTCTTGCTCTGTAAAGCCTACACCTTCGTTGTCTGTAACCTTCTATCATCTCACTTCTGATTCATTTCCTCTCCAAGGTAAACAGTCCCAATCTTCTCAATCTTGTACTATATGGAAGTTTTTTCTTGTCTGTTTAAAAACTGATTTATGTAAACAGTTAAAAACTTACTTTGTTAGCTTAGCTTGTATCTATAAATTAGCCATGCATACTAAATTTGTATCAGCTAGGTTTAACTGAATTAAGTGTATTCACACAGGATTTTTCATTGGATTCCTAAAGTCAGTTTAAAATTACACCTTTTGTTAAAGCAGAGCAAATGAAAGCATAGTTAGGCCATAGCCAGTTTCTGATCCACAAATACTTCCAAGAAGAATTCAGACAGTGCTTTGGGAAAGGGTATATTTCAGCAGACCCCCTAGAGAGTGTTATCTCCATTATCCTGAAATTCATGAAACCTCCACACATAGCAGGGAGTAATTCTTCTGAAATATTTTCCATCAGAAACTTAGGGATTTGATACAGAATTAACGTAACAGGTTTTACCTTGATAGCACCTCCATTTGTGGGAGATAGTTTATTGCCTAGGCAAGTCAGAGTGCTATTAAACCACAGATTTTAATTCAGCTGCAAGTAAGCTGCCCTATTGTACCCAGAACACAACAACGATATAATGAAAACTGTTATAAAAATTAATTCTGAAAATATCAAATATAATCACTGTTAAGTTTAAACAAAGGATATTTGCTAGTTCATTCCAACACTTAGCTGCATTCAAAAGCCAATGAAAACTGGCTTTTACACATACAGACACACAGAGACATTTGCCTATGGAATAAAGGTTTTAAATTGTGGCTATTAAATGCATGGTATTTCTTAATGACAGCATTCATTGTTATCCTTGTAATAATACATTTGACAGAGAAAGAAAAGAGGAATTTATCAAAAAGCTGACACTGGATTTTAATAAAAAATACTTCCCAAGAGAAGGCAACATCTTTATCTACTAGGCCACAAGTGCTTGAGTATTTCTCAAGGAATTTAGATACACTATTTTGCAAAAGAAACTTACTGAAAGTTACAAAGAAGCAAAAAATTCTAAAAAGCAAATATACAGGCCACTGAGTTGAAAGAAAGTAATTTCCCACATTAACATTCAGATCTACTATATATGCATACAAATTTCCATGCAAATCAGACTTCATTTATTGTGTATTTTCCCTTATTTAAGGAAAAATGAAAAAGACAGAAGAACACCTAACCCCCTCCCTTTTGCCTATTAAGCTGCTGTTGCCAGCAGGACCCTGGTGATGGCATTTCCATTGAGGCTAATCACAGAGAAGAAGTGTGCACACGAACAGGAGAAAACTCATGCTCAGGTTAGAGAGAGCAGACACCTGGCCTGACCATCACACTCACCTCTATTCACACGGTAATTGCTGTACTCTGGAAGGCTGACTAGACCCATCATGATCTCAGAACACTAGTTGTCCCCTACTGAACCATTTTCAAAATTGGTAAATAATACAGCTAAGTATAAAAGGAGAGATTGTCAGACAATTCAGCTTTAGAGAACTCACTTTCACCATATGCAGAGAATTGGCGAAAGCAGCTGAAATACACACACAGCACTGCTACAGCTCCAGTCCTGGCAGAGATGTCCCTTGCTCAGACTTCTTTGCGTCCATGCCATGTGTGTGCCCCCATGACACTTCCCTGTAACCTTCATTCCTCTTTTCCCACAGGGAAACGTGCTGGCAGTCTCCAGCTCCATGCTAGTGGGATGTGCAGGCTGGATGGGCAGAGCTGCTGTGGGAAAGGCTTTCACAGAGCTCCATTCACTTCAAAACGCCTTCCTGCCAGCTCACTTTTCCTGCCTAACTCCACTATCTATAGCTTTCAAATGCTTCCCCTTCGTAATCACACCTCCTACTATTCTGAAGACTATTTTCTGGGAACACTGAACATATTTGTTGGCTCGCTGGCCCCTAGCACACTGACTGCTCATTCAATAGTATTCACACAAGACTGGAAAAGACTTGTCATCCTTTTACTATCTGGCACTCCGTTACTAGCTTACTACTGTTTCCCTCTGCAGTACAGGTCCAAATTGAATGTCAGACACAGGAAAATGCCAGCAAAAGCTCCAGTTCACAGTCAGGAACCAGCCACAGGATACAGTCCAAAACCAGATACACACTGGCACATTACCATTATTAACACAAGGTTTGCTTTGAGTAAAAGCCCTTTGTCATTCTTCTTTCTGACTGTGAGGACAGACAAAATTAGGGTTATTGCAGCACTCCAAGTATCTGCTGGGTGATTACATCATATAGCAGTAGCATTAGTCAAAAACTCAGGCAGACATTAGGATAAACAGATTCTCCTGCTTCCATAGCCAGAACTTCTCAGAAGCAAATTCCCACAGAGATCACACAACCTACAGCGTAATTGTCTGCTGGTTGCCTGAATATTCAGACAAGGAAGGAAGAGATTAGGCCTGTAAGTCTTCCTGCTCACTAGCCAGTCTGCCAAGCACATCCACCACCCAGCCTCATTCTCCCGCTGCCTGGCTCTGTGACTGACTGACCTTCCCAGACTCTGCACAGCCACAGCAAATACACCTAGGGCATTCCTGACAGTGGCTGAATTGTCAGCTAAAACAATCACCTGGCTGTCACCAGGAGCAACACAGGTAGGGCAGAGGGGAGCAGCCCAATGCGCATGCTTTGAATCGACATGGTAAACAGCTAACATATGGTAATTCCAAGGGGGTTGACATGCTGCAGCAAGTTATAAAAAGGCTGACACTCAGCTGAAAGAGCTGACACTTGAAAGTTACTCCCTAGCAGAAAAGAGAAAAAATGAAAGTGAAATGTGACTGAACTGTTGTCTTGCATGCTCATATTTTGTTGACAAATGTATTTGTAGGCATGAATTCGGCCCTTTCTTAAGAGTGTCACCATCAGCTGCTGATAAAAAAGCAACCTGACTCTATTACAGATGTGTTACTCTTCAAACTGATGCTCCAGCAAGAGCAAGAGGACAATGAATTCTGCTCTTAGAAACCTGTTGTGCAAGCTAAGGCTACACTATCAACCGCAACATTTGACATTGTTACGAATCCCTTCTAAAAAAGACTACATAGGATTTGAAATACTGTATTAAAATGAAATAGCTTTTTAAATAGATCAACCTTGGAAAATACAAGTTAGCCAATAGTTTCAGCTTCAAAATATATTTTATTTTTAAGGTGCTTCAAACCACTGCTCAGTTATTACACTAACACTTTATATGAACTATCTATTACCAAAAATAGAGTCAGATTAGGTATCACATCCCCAGCACACTGGTGTTCCTGAGCTCTAAGATTGTTTTTGATACAGTAGGGTATGCAATTTTATACTGTTGAAATACTATACTTAGTGGTACATGAACATCTAAGTGTATAGGTTTCATTGTAGCAGCACTGTTTAATTACATAAAGGAAGATGGTACTTCTCACTCAAAACCTCAGAATTCCAATATCTGATCATGCAAGTATGTAAGGCTGCAGTGAGTAATTTTATTTATAGTTGCATTCACTTCAGACAATTATCAGGTAATTTGTATCAACTTTTGGGGTTTGAGTGCCTCTGAGAACTCTCTGTAGATGCCATTTCATTTTAAAAAGCACCAAAGCATTTTTCAGCACAGAATCATACAGAAACGATGCGGAAGATTTACAGCATCTTCCTGCTCCAAGGTAGGATAATTCCTAATCCGAAACAAAATCTCATCAAGGGACTTTCTAGAGCTTTTTGTGTGGAATATAGTAAGATTTGGACTATGCATGTTTAGTAAAATGGTTATTTTAGTAAACTTTAAACCTTCAGATTTATTTCAAAACAAGACCTGTCCATGTTCCTTCCTTTTTCTCCAAATGTGAAAATTACTCCAAATATTACAGTGCTCAAAACAGTTCTCTTACAACTCTTAAGAAGTGAGTTTCAATTTCCTGTTGAAATTGGAAGTCATTCTCCTAAGTGTGTAAATGTAAGAATTCTGTAAGCTGTTAGAGCACTGCCAATGCACATCTGACCTCAACTGAACCTGCTAATACACCTTCCTCTGGATTATTTTTTAATAATCTGTACTTCTGCACTCCCTCTTGCATAGTTTCCACTTATAACAAGTTTTACTTGGTCATAAATCATTTTAAGTCAGTAAAACATAACATGTCTGTGAAAAACATGGTGAAATCCCTTTGCCTACTATGAAGTCAAAAATTAGATCTCAGCTTTAAAGATGCTGTTAGCATATTAGAAGCAATTCTCCAAACCCTGCAATTTTTAAATTTAATAATTTACTAGTCCTTTTGATCCTTACACATCTGGGCTGATGCTAAAGTGTTAAAGCTTCAGTCAGAGAGGTACAGTAATACTCATGGCAATGGTGTGGTCTCTGTTCTCTGTTGTTGAGTCCACAGGAGCACTGCCAGCACACCCTGGCACTGGTTTGGAAGGAGATCAGAAGAGAGGATAGTAACAGACTATAGATGTGAGGTCAGATTTTGTCCCTCTCTGTGGCCAGTACTGCACTGGCATCCAGTACCAGCTGGACAGATGGAGTATTGGAATAGTATTTTATCTAAGGTGAATGTGCCTCCAGATACCAGAGATCAAGGAGTGGCCTGCCATACAAGAAGGTCCCATTCCATCATTCTTGCTAACTGAAGGAAAAGGATGAACTGCCTTGTCCTTCTTTACTGTAACTTAACATTTAAAATTTATTACTAGATTCCATTGTTGCATTTATGCATTTTACATTGGTTTGGCTTTTAAATATGGATTTTATTATTTTTGCCTCACTGCCATATATATGCTTCTTGCACATTATTTTATGCACCACGATAACACAAGTGTTGGTTGAAAGAACCCAACATTTTCTGCCTTTACTCTCCACAACACATACACTTCTGTTTGTGCACGGAGTAGCTTGGTGCACAGTGTGTTTCTGTACTTTTCGTTTGGTAGTTCACCTCTTAAATTCTCAGCAGTGATCTCCACACCACCTTTCAGAGGTCCTGATCCTGGCTGCTGAACTTCTGTACTTCTCACAGTGTTCTGGGCAGCTCTGACAGTCTCTGACAAAACAAGGACCACACTGCATGCTGATTGATACTATGGATAACCACAGAACTGTGTGTCAATAGGTGCAACTGCTCTGACCTGTGTCTTAAAAATGGCAAAAGTCCTACCTATGACAGATTCACCTATATAATTTTCCTTTCTGTAGGCAAGAAACAAGTCACCTCTATCAGCAAATAAGACAGTAATGCTTTAGGACCCTGTTAACTGTTGAGTCACTGTGGGTTCCTGCTCCTAGTTCTTAATAATAACACAGAGTACATAATACATAGGCACTTGTTATCTATGGTTTTCTGACGTTACTGTCTCTACTCTTCCAGTCTCTTCCAGTTACTACCATCAGATGTCATGTAAGAGGTGTCATGATATGATCATAGGTAACATGCACAGTGTCTTGTGAAATACAGACTGATGTTGCAGAATGATACCTTTCCATGGGCTTTGCTTGAGCCTGCAGACAAACATGGGCAGTGTGGATAGTTCTGGTTACCAGGAATAACGGCACAGTCAATAGTATAGTGTGACCAAACAGATGACCTGCTGTGAGGAGCTAAGTCTGACTCTGAAACAGCAGCACTTAAGTACAAGTGTGACTGCATCACTTGATCGGTTAGGAAGACTTCAGTGACTGTTCTGTGTGCAGCAGCATAGAAAAGCATATGACCGTGAAACACTTCCTAACGAGAGAAAGTTGTCCAGTCTTACTAACAGGCAGAACATGCACAGCAGACAGCAGACAGGAGAGCCAAGAGCCTTTTTTCTCCCCAGAGCAGCACTTCCCAGCACAGGATGATCCCAGTTTTTGATGTTGATCTGGCTGATTATCTCATGACAGTCCTGTGGTGTATCTTGTAAAGATTGCCTGAGACATAGTGACCCTGATCACCTCTGATGCTCTAACCTCCACGTGGCCTCTCTCTGAATTGATTCATCGATTCCTTATTTTCTGCACAGGGTGTGTCCTCTTGACAAGTCCAAGAAGTGGCACCTTTGGATCCCATCGTAAGGTCTAATAAGGCTGTGCTTTGTGTAAGACCACAACAGCAGGTGACACCGCATTAGCCACCTCCCTACTGTGCGAGGTAGATGAAGCCTGACTGTTGCTGCCTTGCTCCTCTTGGTTTCTTGAAAACATGCATGGCTTTCCTACCCTCTAAGCTTGCTGCTCCTCTCTGTTCCCCTTGAAAACATATTCATGACCTCCTCCAAACTTAAATGCTCTCCATTTAAGTAAAAATTTCCCCAAGTGCACAACAGGCACCCTTTAACTACATGCACTGAAGTGACTACAGAACACCTGTGGATTTCTGTCTTTGGGGCCATGCCAGCAACCCCGCATTTCCCTGCATCCATCTTAACAGCCATCTCATAATGGTGTGTCATTTCCTGTGCCACACCGCGTGTGCAGGGATGTCAATGATAATGTGAATTATGGCTGCTCTGCTTAAAAGTCATTTTATCACCTGGAAATTTCAACATGTCCTGATACAGTAAAGTTGAAACATGCTTCCAGTTATAAATCAGTTCATATAGAAGCACTCTGAAAACGGACTGATCTTCCCAAAACCACTTACTAGATTGGGGAAAATTTAGTTTAAGAGCACATCCTACGATAGTCATGGGACAAATAAGACAGGACAAAAAATGGGGATTATTTAAGTTCCAAGATCTTTGGGGAGATCCTTTTTAGCCCATCATATCTCAAACCCAACTAACTGAAATTTTTTTGTATCTGTTTTCTTTGGCATGGACTTGCTGCTGCCTGTTATTAGATATGAAACAATAGGTGGGAGAGAGTAAGCCAATTAATTATTAAAAGTGGTTTTCACATACTTTGAAAGTCTGCATGTCCTCGAAGCACACTCAATAAAGTTAACAAGGCTAACCGGGGCACTGTATAATGTCTCTGAAGCCTCGGCAGGCATTGTGCGAGCACTGCAGAATTCTGCTCTGTCCTTCCTTAACTCCACATGGACCCAGTGCACACTCCATAAAGCTATTTTGCCCCAAAATATGAACCTTACAAACTTCCCTCTTCTAGCCCTACTCAAAATTAGCTTCCAATTAGCTTTCCAGCTACTCCCTCTCTACCCCTTCATGTCACTCCCTCTCACTCTTAACTCCCCTGAAGAGCAGAAGTTATTTACAACCTAACCCCACCCATCATGCTTACCTGCCCATCTCTGAGGACTTGTAGCCACCCTTCCTGTGTCATGTCTGATTCACACAGTAACTACCTCAAGGCAATAACACACTCTTTTTGAATCCTCAGAAAACACAATACCTATTTATACTATGTTGAATACAAAATTGATACTAAATATAATAGTCATAAAAATTATATTTGGTAGATATTAGCCCTTTAACTCCTTTCCCACAGCCACCTTGAATATGTTAGTTTGGATCCAAAACCAGATTTTCTTTATGGCCTCCTAAAAATCAGTACAGACTAGATAATAACCTCAGTGAGACAACCATCACTAGGTAATAGCAAAACAGAGATGTTGGTGCTTGAGGCACTTGTTAAAATCAATTAACACAGACTCTGGGTTCCACAGCATTTTATTTTCATTCTCCAATCAGTTATAAGAATCCTTTGCAGATGGTCTAGAACTAAATGGGGAAATATTACCTTTATTTTCCCTGCACTTGTTGATCACATCATTTTGAATAACTTGTGTAGAATAGCTTTTTGGAGACAATAAACTCTGTAACCATAGGATAAGGTGTTCAATAGAATGAATTCCAAAGCCCAGGAACACTTACTGCATTAACCAAGCTTTGTGGCTTGAGTCTGTAATTTTTATTACCCCAACACTTGCTTTTCAGTCAAGGAAACTATTTCTATTCTGCTTCTGTAACAAGATTGGTCTTCACTTCATATAATGTATAATGAAAATAACAGCTGTATTTAAACACATGGCAGAAGCCATTAGGCATGGAAGAATTACACTTTTTCTAGTAAATCATGGCTGTCTAACAAATTTTATACATGACTGTCCTTGTCCGTACTATGAGCCAAATGTTTTCTTGTTTTATCCCAGTTAAGATGCACTGGTTACTAGAGTTCCTGGAACAATTAATATTGTCCCTATAACTCAGAATGTGATGTGGGGAATTGAAATAAACCAGAAACTTTTGTTATAGGCAGAGGAGAATTTCAGAGCCATGTAGAAAGGATGGCAGTGGGGAAGGAAAGAAACTACTATAGAATACTAACATCTGCATTGCCTTTCAGATCAGTTTTTTTTTCTTCTACACATCCAAACATCACACTAAAACCTGATCTGATCTCTACTTTTATGGAAATTATTATCAGTGGTCCTGTTGCTACTTTTTCCATTTACAGCTGCAGTCCCATTTTTTTTACTGTTTGGGTATTTTTAGAGACAAGATGATAACTCTACTGAGACTCTGCAACTTTTTATACCTTTACCAGACAATTACTACTGGCAGCCAGTCAGTACAAAAATCCACCTAGCACAAGGTCCTGGGAAATAATCTCAGTCACTGTATGATCAGCATGGCTACAACCAGGCAGAGAACAACCAAATATGGAACCAAACAAAAACTGAACCCTTCACACATCAGTAACTATATGTCTCTCTTAGCTTAAGCAATTAAGTAAAGTGAAACCCCAGTCTAGTAAAAATTAATGTGCCATAAGGACTCAGCACAACACAGTAAGTTTTTACCACAGATAGAGATGGTCTAAAAACACTGTGAGCATCTAGGAAAACACTGGGAATAGCACGCAACAACATTGGTATTGTTCGTCTCTAGCTTCATTGATTATCCATTGTTTGAAGTCTCAGATTTATTACAAGCTGGCACTCAACCCTTGGCCAGGAACTCCTGTGAATACTGGGCTTTTGAGAACAAGCTCTACTTAAGTGGGAAGGATATGCCATGCACTGGCCAAGCTCTGAGCTGTCATAGGCAGTCCTGAATAGGACTGCTTTCCAGTCTCGGCACATAGGCATGAACACATACCACTACATCTGAGTCACAGCAATGTCCCAACTGCTCAAGAGGAGATAACAAAGCCCTTTTCAGTGCTGCATCTTCCTCCAAGTAGGAATCCTCACAATCCTTCTGCAGCCAAGACAAAATTGCCTTTAGCTAGAGAGCTCAGTTCTGTGTCTTCTGCATACAAAACTTGTGGTTGCGCTGCCAATGACTCAAGAGCGTTGTTCAGCTCCCACCCATGATGTTCATTGTTTATGTCCCTCAATTTGTTACCTAATCAACTACACATGCACTTAATTTCACTTTATATTAACTCTAAGCAGTACTTACTTTTCATGAAATCTATTACAATGAATATCTCTATGTTTACCCCAGAAACCAGTCAGAGTGTGATCACCTTTTTAAGCCTCATCCACTTATTGATCAGTTGGATGAAAAATTAAAACAGCTGTAAGGCTGCTAAGCTTCACCAAAACATTTCTCATACAATTTATTTGAGGGGACAACTATTTTGAATAGTATATTCTTCTTTCAGAAATATCAGTATTGGGTAAAATTTTAAAGAATCATTCACATGCAATATCACGTGTGTTGTTTTAGCACAGACACAGGTAAAGTACAGAAGTCAATTCCTCACTCTCCAACCTTATGCTTTAACATAAAACCCACATTGTCCACATTCCAGATTCTGAGATACAGCTAATTTTCTTGTCAGTAGCTGGTATAGTGCTGTGTTGTGGATTTAGTATAAGAATAATGTTGTCCTACTGTTGGCATCTACTTAAGGCAAGATTTTTTCCCACATCATAGACTCATAGAATCTTAAAGTGGCTTGTGTTGGAAGAGACCTTAAAAACCATCTAGTTCCAAACCCCTTGCCATGTGTAGGGATACTTTCCACTACACCAGGTTGCTTAAAACCCCATCCAATCTGGGCAACCTGTTCCAGGTGCCTCACCTCACCCACACAGTAAAGAATTTATTCCTAATACCTAATTAAGAATTATCTCTTCTAGTTTAAAGCCTTTCCCCTTTGTCCTATCCTTCCATGCCTTTGTAAAAACTCCCTCTCCAGTTCTCTTGTAGACCCCCTTTACAGGCTAAAAGGCTGCTGTAAGGTCTCCAGAGCTTTCTCTTCTCCAGGCTGAACAACCTCAGCTTTCTCGGCCTGTCTCCATCAGAGAGGTGCTTCAGTCCTCTGATCATCTTCCTGGCCTCCTCTGGACTCACTCCAGCAGCTCCATGTGCTCCTTCTGCTGGAGTCCCAGAACTGGATGCAGTGCTCCAGGTGGGGTGCAAAAGAGTAGAGCAGAGGGGAAGAATCACCTCCCTTGACCTGCTGGTCATGCAGTAAAAGGAATTCCCAGAATATGAGACAATAAGTAATTTTGGAGATATGAAAATGATGAGGTCTGGTTCCAATATCTTTTCTCCTTTTGGATTCTCTGATGTCTAATAAAACATGAGTTTGTTATTCTTGCCTCCAGATACTGACACTTTCTCTCTTTCTCTCTTTTCCTTGCATCTGCTTAATTTTGTAACAGAGGCACAATCCTAGGTCCATCTAAGGATTCATTCTCTCACTAGAAGGCAAAAGAAGTGTGAGGCAAAGGACATGAAATGCATCGAAATGCAGAAGTAGATCTGCCTGCAAAGTAAGGCTTTCATAGTGAATTTCCTCTTTTTGATTTTTTTTTTAATCTGAATTTTTTATTTAGTCTCCTCAAAGTAGATGGCTCTTGGGTCTTGCTCATCAAAACAGGTTAATGGCACAGTAAGAGCTTTGCTGCCCGCATCGGCAATACAAAGGACTAAAACTTCCCTTCCAGAGGCACCTGCCAGGGCACTGTGGCTTTGGGCAGCCATTGCAGGAATACACATCCAGGAGTCTCCCCACACTGTCATGAGTTAGCCTGCCCCAGAGCTGTGATCTGGGAATGTGCAGGATAAGTACCTAAATATGAGGGACTCTCAATGTCCTGGGTCTGTGGCTTTGGGTCAGGCTTACCACCCAGGCAACCACCAGGCTCTGGGAACTCTGGAAGAACAGGGTGCTGACTTTTTTTCAGATCACTTCATCAGGAAGAAACTGAAATATGCAGATCAATACCAATATCACAGTGACCCACAGCACACATAGGAACAGCTTAAGAATGAAGAACAGGTGCTTAAGAGTGGACCTGAAAAAGACAGAGTTGATGTTGCTGAGTTGGGGGGTGATTTCTGAAATCTTCCTAGTAATGATTTAGGCAAAAACACATTATTCTCCAGCGCTGTCCTCACTTTAAGCATACACTTGACTTTCTGCCTGACATCCAACTCTCAGAATAGCAACAGCCACTAGTATAATTTTCTGCCATATTTGTGTGGTGAAGAATTTGTCCATCTATGCAGCCAATGGCCTGACCTTGGCTATTCATGCCTGCATTACATCTTGGCAGAACCATAGCCCATGATACACTTGGCACAAAGCCTTCAGTACTTGGAAACTCCAGCTAATACAAGGTGGTGCATTTTACACTATTATCAGGAGAAGCTGTTACCATCAGCAACCAGTAGTGTTGTCTATTTTTGCTTTCTTCATCCCACACACCCCATACTGGTTCTTCATATCCATTAGTGATTTCAGTTTCAGCTTTTGGTTCTTAACTTCTGATTGCTCAATGGGATGGGTCCAGATTATCTGGCAAAAGAAAACCCAACCAAATCTCCAGGAAACAAGACAGTGGTTGACAACTCCTCTTCTGTTCACAATGGAACTGCCTAAGGTAAGATAAGGACATCCGATCTGAGACTGGAGTGACCTACCCCCTGAAAGAATCCCCACCATCTGCTTCAAGCACCAACTGCATTTCCTGAGCCTTCTCTTTCTAAATGTAAACACATAGTAACATTTAACTTTCCAAATCAAACAAAACTAAATACATAAGAGAAACTATTAAAATAGAATTTCCCTGAAGTGTCTTTCACTATTCCAGACCTAATGCTTGACAAGGATGAGTGAACAAGCACTGTATAGTTGATAGTACTATTCTCATAAATACGCTCGCAGAAGGCTTTCAGAAACTGATGATCAAATCCTGTGTACAGAACAGAATTCCCAAGTTAATACCAAGTGCCTTTCCCCAAAGCACTCAGCTTTTCCCTTCTAGAAGCTCACACTTGGGTGCCATTCTGATACAGCACTATCACAGGTGAGTACCCTGGGAAATAACATACAAATAAGCCCACAAAAAACCTCAGAACTCTTGCATCAAACACTGGCAAATTGGTTGTGAACCAGAACACAATGTACCCAGCCTACATAGGCTTGCTTTTGCTATAACCTCATGTGCTCATTTCCATGTAAATACACAGAAGGTTCTTCACTTTGGAGCTATTTCACAGATGGTTTTGAATCTGGAATGTAGGTATAAAGTTAAAGCTCTGAGTGTGCTTGTAGATCATTTGTGCGTGCCACAGAGATGCAGAAGTCCTCCTCAGTATGAAATGTTACATTACTAAATCCATACCTCAGACCAACTTTTGGAGAATTTGGAGGATTTGGAAAATGGAAACACTGCAATAGACTGGCTGTAGCTGAGGGCTTGAAAGTCCTAACTCACCACTCGGGGAAAACTCTACCCGTCCTGAGCTGTGAGCTGTGATAAAACCTCAGCCATAGTCACCAGTCTGCAAAAGAATTGCAAAGCTGCCTTCTACTCCCAAAGTGCTCCATACACTGATCCTTGTAAAGAGCCAGTCATACCAAGATAAACGGGAAATAATCCTTGGTACAATTTAGGGGCCTGAATCCCTTGGCACTGAGTCATGGAGTGGCAAGATGGTGTGACAATCCACCCACACAACCCGTCACAGGCATCAGCTGCACCTCCAACCAGGAATGAACAGCCAGGATTACAGTTTGCTCTCTCCCCCAGTCACTCACTTTGCCATACTGGAGAATGTCAACATGCTTCTGTATATAGGATTAAACCTATATGCTTTTAACAAAAATAACAAAAAACATTGTAGGAGTGTTGAAAAATATTTTCTGATGTGTTCTGCTTTAAGAGAAAAATCAAGTATCCCTATAGAGTCAGCCTATTCGTTTTCTAAATCTTGCACTCTACTATTTGTGCTTCATTTTCTCCCACCTGAAAGCAACTATGCTTTAAAGCACCAAATATTCTATACTTAATAAATTATAAATTCAGTCTTCATAATTTCTATTCTCATACATCAGTCAGAGATGGTTTCAACAGAAAGATGTATGAGAAGTAACCTAGGTCTTCCTCCAACAAAGCACTTCAGCCCACACTTCGGCATGTCAGCATCCCAGCTGAAGACAGCGTGATATATTTCAAGTTACACATATTTCAAAATTTTATTGAAGCTCAACAACAAATTAAAAAACAAATGTACGGCAGGGAAAAAACCTTTAATATCCATATAAGTGAGACTATGGTAGTATCTTCTACTGAAATTCCATAGACTTAGGAAAATACTTCCTTTGGTTAATTCAGCAACATTCCTTTTGGAGGCAGTGACAAAAAATACCTTTATTAGAACATAAATTTGCCCCAGGTCTTTTTAGATGGAAGTAAAACTCTTTTTATCTCCACTGGAAATGGAGGTCAATGTCTAAATATCAGATTTTTTTTATAATTGAAGCATGATCCCAAAAAGCAAATGTGACAGTGAAATCATGAGACATTGCAAGATCTTAATATTTAATTAGTCATAATATATACATGTCAGGAATCCAGGTTCTAATGTCTTTTATAATTTCCACACAGAGTGCTTACACTTCTAGGATGTATCAGTGTGCCTTGGATGTTTGTATAAGGGTCAAATAAACAATGGCACAGTTATTTTAATCAATTTAGAAAGTTCTTGGATGATGTTTCCAGAAATGCTTGAGCTTAGTTTTGTAGTTGACTTGGTTTTTTTTTCACAATAGTGTTGGATTTTACTATCGCTCTAATGGGCTTTCCCTTCTCATCATATTTCTGTTGCCAGTACTTTACCAGATATCTGAAATAGTTCTGAACTAATGAGAAGTACTGGTTGTCCTGGGACAGTATCCAGAAAAGATTTAGAAAGGTTTGAAACATCCCAAAAATACAAGCTAGTCACTGCAACAACCTTGGCAATGGCAAGCTTGGAAAAGCTAACAGTGGATTTGAAAAAGAGAAATATATCACAGTACTTTAGCACAGCTATAGATAAGAGAAAAAAAACTAACAAAGAAAAGGTAGTACTTCTGTTTCCATGTCCAAAAAAATGATGGCAGATACAGAATAAAATAGTGCAATCCTGAGTCATCTAAACACATTAATTAGCCACACCACAGAGAATCAGGCCTTCTTTGGTGTTCATTCACCTTGAGTCACACCTTCTTTGCCTTCCTCATGTCCATGATTGGTAAAACATTAGACAGACTGTGTGGCACATCAGAAAGTAATTATTGAGCATGGATTTTTGCTGATGGCAGGGTTTTAAAATTCTTGAGGCAGTGGCACAAGGAAGTCATGTGTAAATGGCAACCTTGGATGTACATTTTAATTATTTTGAAATAAAATAATTTTAAGTTTAGTAAGTAGCACAATGCAAGGGAAGGTATCCTCAAAACAATCACGCATACACAAATCATTCAGCTATGTACAGTAACATGCAGTCACGACTGAATCAAATATTCATAAACTCAAAGCAGATGAAATTCTGTGTTCATCTATCACGATATGTAAACCACCAGTTACCGTTTTAAAAATAAAGCCCTTGTATCCACCCTCTTAAACTGTACAGGCCCTGTTTAAATGATCTGGCATCAATACTCTCTTTTAATTAAAACAATAGCACAGATTTTACCGAACAGTAACAAACCTGAAAGTGTAGGAGGCAAATGCCGAAAACTCAAAGTCTACATTTGAAAATACAATTTTTAAAAAATACCTTGTCTTTCTCATGACAACTGGAGCTCTAGTCATTCAAATATGTGGTGTGACATAGTTGTTGCATTGATTTATTGCATTGCTCATTTACATTCCTTCATTGTTTTACTGTTCTCTTACACATTTGTAACAAAACCAAACTATAGTAGAACTAGTTGAAGAAACACGGCTCAAATCCAGTACATGCCAACACATCTTTTTTACGTTACTCTAGGATTATAATCTGTTTGAGGGTATCTGTGCATTCAGAGAATAACTCGGATTTCAATAAAATATAAACGGATGTGCTTTACAGTCTAGCACACACGGCTCACACCTTGCAACCATTACCGAATTACGATGAAACTTACACATTTATCAGTCTCTGCCTGTCACAGACCTAAAGACACAGCAGAATTCATACGCTTCAGTTTAGCAAACCCATGCCGAGAAAAATGAATGGAAATGAAGACAGTGCCCACAGACAAAAGCACTGATCAATGCACTCCGCTGACATTATCTTAATGGCAACCTTTTTCCATTCCATCCTCCCTACTTTCCGATTCTCCCAGCAGCAGACACATCCGCACCAAAGGGTGAGATCTGACCCATTTCTCGCTCAACTCCGTCACCCGCAGGTTCTCACTCTGCAGCGAGCAGCCGTCCCCCGGTCCGCAATGACACAGCAGGGCTGGAGGGACATAGCGCCCGGGCTCCTTCCCCCAAGTGGCTCGCCCCTCGCCGCCGGGTGGAAGTCGAGGCGAGGCGCGGGGAGGGAAGGGGAGCGGCGGCCCCGCCGGCCGCGGCCCCTCGAAGTGAGGTTAAACTTTGGCGGCGGCACCTGGGCCG
>VZTR01022642.1:429712-444859 GCA_013400775.1 Chaetops frenatus | reverse complement strand
GTAATGTCAAGTAAAAGTTAAACCTCCCCCTTTCTCCCCTCCCCCTCCCCTCTCCCCAACCCAGGCAAGCGCAATACAGCAAAGCAAAACAAGCGATTTCAGACCTGTGCAAGGTGCTGGTGGCTAGAAGAGACGAGCATTTACCCGATTGTTGCTTTTATTTTATTTTCGCCTCGCCTCTCCCCCCAGCACCACCCGCTATTGCAAATGTGGGCTCCTTGATGTTAATCTCCTCTCAGCGGTCTGAGTCTATGCGTGTGACTGGAGCTCCCTCTCTCTCAGGCTGCCAGCGCCACGCAGCACTGCACAAGGAGAACTGGAGTAAGGAGAAAAACAAGAACAAATCCAGGCTGGAAATCTAAATCAGTACTAGCCAACGGCTCTCCGATTTTATCAACACAGATAGAAGAAGAGAAAAGGAAAAAAAAAATCGCGTGTAAGCTGATAAATCAGTTATGACCACAGTGCACTCTCGACTGTTTTATTCTTTGTGTTATCTTCGTTCTCAGACTGAAGTTAGACATGATAGAAAATAATGCAATCTCATTAAAAGTGGTTTATACCAAAACAAGAATTTCCTTAGTGGTGCCAGAGCCAAGCCAACTCTTCGCTATTCCCCTTCTCATTTCAAAGAGATGAATGGTGAGCACGAACCTGATCGTTCTTAAATCAGGACACCACCAGGTGACCAGTCTGCACTTCTAAATATAACACCACGTTGTCCTGAGGAGCAGCTGCTCTGGAATTTAACTGGAAACATCTCCTAGGGGCCTGCAGTGCAAAGATCTGATCTGTACATCATCTGGCTGATGCATGTACTGCCCTCTCCAGCAGCGACTACCTGTCCTGCAGAGATACTGGATACCTGCAGAGATACATCCTCAGGAGCTGCTCTGTTTTACACCAAGAGAAAGCCTGCCCCAGGATATTTTGGGAAGTGGGTGACTATCAGGTACTTTATGACACCCTTTTATTCCTGGCCTTGGGTTCTGTTATCCCCAACAGTATTGTTACTGTGGGAACCTGAACTGCTCTTATTGCTACAATATATTTAGACAAAGGGCAAGAGCTAATCTCACAATAGAGAAAAAAAGTCTTTCTCACACACCAAAGCTGTATTTTTGAAATATACATCTCTAAAGATCCTTCCATATTATTGTCGAAGTATGTCAAGTACTTACAGGCCCTACTGTCTTCCCAGACTGGTGCAAATGAGGAGCCTTACTATCGAAATTACCAGCATAAATGTTTAAAATTGAAGTAAATAATTAGACAATCAAGCCATATATATTAATGTTTGTAATCAAATACTTTAGACTACTTACAATCATCCACTTGTAATCATTGCAACAGACTTCATTGAAAGACTACATTTTGAGGTAGAAAGCCTTAAACCTTCTGGACACACTTGCAGTTTTGGTCTCATAGGCAAAAAGCAGTACTAACTGCAGACAGGCACGATGACTGCAGAACATGTACCAAGGTGGACTTGACTGCAGAATTACCCAGAACAAAGCAATGAGCCCACACAGCTGATAAGCCATCCCACTGTCTGTCTACCTGCACAGTCACTCCTCCTTTCCACAGAGAAGAAGACATGCAAGGAATAAACTACTGCCCTCAAGCGCTTTCCAGTCAAAGTACTTCCAGTATCACAGGTTGGAAAATGGCAAAATAAAAGTGAAAGTAAATATATTGTTCATTCAGGCACTACAGTGCACATTTATAAAAACCACTGATATATAACATAGAAAACTTCTCATGGTGAATAATACTAAATAACCCTGTTAGAAAATAACAGTTCCCAATCTACCACCTCAAGGACTGTAAAATTCAAAGCAAAACCAAACCACCTAAGTATACAGAAAAACTTACCCAAATAGCCAAATTTGTCCATGTGCTCTAAAGATTACTGCAGCTGGACATTGGCAGAGAACCAAGAACTAATTCCAAAGGTGGGGGCCCTGGATTCAGAAAGCTCTGCTCCTAATCCTAGAGTTTAACTCCGAAAACCAAGAGAAACTTCTGAGATAGGTTAAGTGAACATGATCATACATAGGAAGAAAAGGGCAGGCCATAGACTAGATGAAAGTCAGTACAAAGTTTTGTATTTGGCTGCTGAATTTCAAACCTACCTTTCTTTCTCTTTTTTTACCCTGTCTTTTTGTGCTGCAAGAGATTTACAACTCTATCATAAAAATAAAATTATTAAAAACAATTATTAAACATTATTAAACATTATTAAAAACAATTATTATTAAAACATCATAACAGTGTGCTCTCAGCTGTTTTCTGCACAAACCAGATTGCTGTTATTCAAAGGATTTCAAGAGAAATCTAAGTAGAACATATATATATTTTTGAGGCTAAGGTAAAGTTCTGGATAATCATTGCAAATCTCAGTGAGAAAAATAATGATCTCCAGGCCAAGCACACTTTGAGATAGAAACAATAACTACAAATCTAGAAACACTTGGACAGGAAAACATAACCTGAACCAGCAGCCTGTGGATATAGGAAGCATGACCTTCGTTCAGTCTCTTGAGTGGTCCTTCTGAGGAATGGGACTATAGACCATGATAATGCAAAAAGCCACAAAACCGAACAGTTCATCAGTATTGCCTAATGAAAAGGTTTTGGAGCCTTCAACTTACTTGGTACATACATTGAACTAAAACCACAGAATTGTATTTGGAACTGAGGTGGAAGAATGGTGAACCAGAATGCTTTACCACATGGCAACAGTCTTGGAAGAGGATGCATTTGAGAAGTAGAAAGCAGGGAATTTCACTAGAGGGCAAGCCAACCCACACCAAAAAGGCTGAGTTCCTAAGAAAACAACGTTGTGTTGAATGCTTTTCAGATATGCTGACAGCTTGAAAAAAATTAGGATGGATCTTTCACTTATGTGCACTGTGGTAAAACAACATATATTTTAGCTTCTATATAGAATAATAAAGTGCATTAGTGAATATGGACTATCTAGTACCATACACAACATATATTAAGAATTTCTAAGCCCAGATGTATTGTTCATTTTTCAAGAGAAACAGCATTAAAATATTGCTGGTGAAATCAATACTGTGACTCATTAACACACACTCCATGCTCTTGCATATTTTGCAGTTATGTGTCGTACTGTAAAAGGGATGTAGGTGACTAAATAGATTCCAGAGACACTGATGTTCTAAAATGCAAAAGGAAAATCTTCCATGACAAAGTACATTCTTTGTAGCTCAAAAAAAACAAACCTCAGGGAGTGATGACTATATGAATTTAATTATAGGCCAAAAATTGGAACAATTTGATGGCAAGGGTGAAGGACTTCTTCTTCTAGAATCCAGTTTAATTTTTTATCTTTTTATTCCTGGTTATGATCAGATGATAGTAAAACATACTGTGCAACCAACATGGAAGGGAGAGTCTATGTAGTCCTAATTAATAAGGCTAGAAATGGTGGGAAGACATGCACAAATTAAATGAGTTGCTCAGATCATAAAGTAGTTCAGCAGCAGATTAAAAAGAACGTTTATGCCCTTTCCACAATCTCTTCTTTTGGTCATTTATTTCACTTAGCCATTTGTCACTTCTTCTTATGAGTAGTTAGGATAATTGCTCAGAAACTAACTAAAATATTTATTGATATTTACTTACATAAGAATTAATGTTCAAAGATATCTCCAGGTCTTTCTCAAGCACATTTACATTTACATTAATGTGGATAAACTGACAATGTTGCATGTGAAATGGACAAAAGTGTCTATTACAAGTTAGCAAGATTTATCCAATCTTTATAAAAATGCAGCTATCAGAGCATTTCACTTCCTGCTGCCTCACAAAACTGTTGGTTCAGGATTCATCTATCCACTGCATTCAGCATTTGAATAATTTTGACCTTTTACCACCCTTATACAATGCAAATAAAAGGTTTCCTGTTGTCAACATAAGTTCCTTGGGGCCTCACTCAACACTCTTATCTGTCAATTTGTATTCTAGGTAATTTCATTTCTCACTTAAGTGTTGCAAACAGAGTTGCTTTCTCATGAAGACTCTGACTTTGTTGATAATTCCGTCCAAAATATACCTTTCAAAGTGGCTAATACAAATATCCAATGAGTCATTTTCCCACTCATCAATCTCTGCTTCTGCACTCTTAGGCACTTTACTGCAGGTAAACATTCGGTAACCTGGGGACTTCTGTAATTTTTGACATCTATCTATGCAGGTATTTTCTGTCTCAGAAAGTCTATCATTTTATGCGCTTAATAAATGCTATCCTAAAACAATTACATTGCGCTGGGATATAAAGACATGGTGTGGATGTTCATAAAAGCTGTATATACTATTTGAATTTCACCATTGTCTACACAGTCCAGCATGAAAATTCATACATTACAAGAAATATTTTCAAAAGCATCTTGTCCAGCCACAATTTTGATTCAGTTCTCCCCTGCCTTCTAACATTTTTGCTCACAGATCCCAAAACCACATAGAATGGCTGCATAACTCAAGCCTTGAGTGATATTTTTTGAAACCTTTAAAGACTTATCTCTGTTCCTTTTTTGGAATAAAGAATCCTGTAACTCGTGGGAGATCTACTGAGCTCCTACAGCTGCTTTTCTAGAAAGCCATCAAAACAGAATAGATAGGCTTAATGGCTTTTAAACATGAACATAACTCCTTGTAGTTTAAATTCTACATGACTGACAAACAAAACTATTCTTTGGCCATATCCAGAACTTCATCCTTTCTTGCCCAAGACACTGCAATGAGAGCAATGGCCATGCACACACTTTCCATAGCAGCATTATGGTTTGAGCACACAAGTATCTGTTCTTTAGGGTGTATGGAAGGATTTATTCCCCTCAAAATTTTTATGTGAATTTGAAAAAGAAACAGCTATTTCAGCTGACTTTTCTGAGAGTCAGCCTGGACTCACAGCTCATCGAGACATGACTGAATGGGACAGAAGGTCTAACCTGAGAAACTCAAAGGCAAGAAATGCAGCTCTGAGGGAAGTGGTGAGCAGCACAGCCACATTTGTTCCACACAATCTGAAAACATCTGTATTTCACTGGGCGATGCTGCAGTCTTCCAGGTTCCTCTAGTAAACCTGGATCTGTGTCAAATTGAAAAGTTTAGTACTTTTTCAGTACTTGGGAAAGGAAGATCTCCACTGAGTTCACTTAAGTTAGAAAATGCAAGAAAAAGTAATTTGTTACTTCAATAATTTTTAGAAGCGAACAAAAGGGAGATGCTTTAAAACAACAGAAAAAGAATTAGTCTATATAATTTCTTAATGGATACTAAATCTTCATTGCTAGAGGTGAAACTTTCAGAAGCATGAGAATGTTCTGCAAAGAATACAATATCCCCAGTGGCAGCCAAGGGTTGATGTGCAAGGACTGAAGTTTGGAGTCACACTAACGGAGTGATGGAGACAAGATGATGTGTGGGCTAAGCCCTTCAGCATTTCTGCTTCACCAGCTGATTTGAAAGCCACACACAGCCCTGCTGTGTAAAGTGCAGAGGAGATTTGTGTAGGAGCTAGTGCAGGTTTTAGCAGCACCAGCTCCTCTCTGATTTTCCATGCTACGGAGTGTTCTCCTATGTGCCTTTATATCTAATATGTCCAGTGGAATTGTAGGAAAACATCATCAGAGCAGGAACCTGCCATGGGGTAAGGAGGAAGCCCAGAACAATTATATTTAGCTCCAGCAATCCCTTTTTTACTTGCCGGTTTTTTTTTTCCCCCCAATCTCTTTTCATAGCTTCTGTCTCTTGTAGTAGGGAGAAGCATAAGGGCTCAGTGTGCTAATAGCATCTTATTTTTTTCATAGCAGACTGCATATATACATATGCAAATACAGTTTTGAGCTGGGATGATGAATTTTGTTTAAAACTGTCAAAACTGAAGTCTGGAGAATTTTCTTGATGATGAAAATAGATGAGTAATCCATTTGGTAGTATCTGTGTAAACAATATGCATAAACTCACTTTCTTAAAACATTTCTGCTTTTAATTCTTAAATTAATGCATACTGCTCAATTTGACTACTTCTTTCAACTTCTGCTGGCTCTCTGGTCCTGCTGAGATATGCCCTATTCTCTCCGTGTTCCTTCTGCAGATTGCAAATACATTTAAACTCACCAAATTTCTTAGAGTAAAAAACCCCGAAGTGTTAAGCATAAATAAGACTGAACACAATTCATCACATCTTCTTAAGGCTAAAAATTAATAAGCAGCATATACATTGTCAATTACTCTTTTATTCAACTACTGGAACTTGGGTACAGGGTTTTCCAGTTTTGTCCACTATATTCAGCACTTAACCTGCAACTGATTGAATCCAGTGAGACAGAGAGTATGTATTTAAACAGTGTAGTCTTCAGCACTTTAATGCATATTTAGAAAGGAGTCTGACTTTGCTGTCTATGCCTATGATAAACCTGTTTTTATGCCAGTATTGCAACTACAAGGTGAAAAAAAGGACATGGTTCTGAAGAGGAAACACAAAATACAGAACTTTCCCTTTCCAAAATAATTTTAAATTCCATAAATAGTTTCAGTATATCTCTACTTGCTGGAGATAGCAATGTGTCCTCAATTGTAAAAGCCATGTTTTCATTATTTCTGCTTTTGTTGGATGCTATAGAGGAAAAAATCCCCAACAAGTAAAAACTTGAAAGAAATCCTTGCTGAGTGGACTATCATGCATCTTTTAGAAGAAACACAAAAAAAATTATTTTTAATTTTTCTACTCAGAATTGTAGCATTTAAAACAGACATCTGAATGAGTGAGTATGAAACAAATTAACGAGGAAATGAGAAGACTAGAAGATGCAAAAACCTAGGAAACTGATGAAAATTAAAAACCCTGCAAACAGTTTTCTGACTCTGAATGGCAAACTCAAGAGAGATGAAAGATGAATGCATCAAAAAGAACATCTTTTTGTTCCTTGAAAGAATAGATTATTGTCTACTTGTATTTCTTGGACACCGTCACTGGTAGTAGACTCACAAAAAAACAATGGAAGACCCATCCCTGCCCCAAGGAATGTACAATCAAAAGAGCCAATGGAAAAATGTCCAGTCATTGCAAAATGAATAGAATTAGATCCCAAATTAAGCAAATGTACTTAAACAGCAAAGCCTCCCAGCATATTAGCAATAGCTCAGCAAAAGACACCAGTCAGCCTAACCATTCAAAGATAGATGTTTTGATGACAGATTAAAAACAAATAGACATGGTAATGGATATAAAGAAAATAAACTGAAGTTGCAAGGATATGTTTTGATTTAAAAGCTGAAATTCTCAGGTCAAATATGCTGTCAACAGGGTATGACACTTCAGGTCTCAAAAAGCACTCAGAGCTAAACTTCAGCTCTGTGCATGCAAATCGTTGGTGTGTGTGGTTGTTTATCACTGTCACTTGTACAAGCAGATTATAGAATTTACATCTGTAAAAGCCCATTTGTGCTTAGTTTGTATTCAGTTAACACATAGAGCTGGGGTTTGTATGCATATCTGTATATTTTATCATTTGCTTGCAGAAAAAGTAGCACTCAAATTGTACCTGAAAAATAGATGTCATATTTCAAAAAACTGGTTCTGAGTAGTGCTCAGAAAAAGCAAAAAGTCCCAATACAATGATTCAGATATAATCTAATCTATTTCCAGCAATGACACCAAAATAAGATAACACAGTTTATGATCAAACAAACAAGATGCCAGACATCATGCAGATGTTAGAGTGTGTTTGTCTGTTTCCTTTCTTGTGCCCTTTAATTGACAATGAAGTAGTTCATAATTTTGGCAGTCACTAGGGGTCACTTTACCTCAGAGAAAGTTCTAATGCTTTGCTACAAGTAGACACAATTCATAACTCTCAGTACTCGTTTGATCCTGCCATGGAGACTCATGGTATGTCTGTCTTTACAATGATGTCAGTCATGTAAACAGAACCAAAATTCCTAGATCAGGAGAGGTGTGAGGCTGAATTAGTCAGCTGACCACTCTCTATGCCATCTTCAGCATTGAGCTGGGCCCTTTGCCAAATTCTCTAGCAGCACAGTCCAAGCTATCCCCACATAATGGATCCTAGTGCACAGGGTTCCATTGGGCTTTGCCTATTTGCCATTAAAATATATTATTTTTATATTTATTTGTGTTTGACAGGGCATTGTAGTAAGATTTAGATAAAATTTATTTAGAGTAAGTGCTTAGATTCTGAAAGACAAGGCTCAACTGCCAAGGAGAAGAGCAGGACTATAAAGCTGTTCACTGTCCAGTTCAGCTCTTGCATTTGCCTCTAAGAGACAATGTTAGCCCTCAAACAATAAATCACATTCACTCATAGTCTGAGAGTTTATCTATACAGCTATTCATCTCATTTCATGGGAGCACCAGGAGAACTCACAGCTGCAGACAATAGTTGAAGTCAGAATCCAACAGCAACCCAAGAGATTTTCTTTTTACTTCTTCATCAGCCACTTAATCTATTCTCAACTTCCACAAGGTACTTTCCTTGGATTTACCTGGATCTACCTCAACTGAAACTTGTCTTCTAGGGTTTAAGCTCTAGCACTCTGGGATCACTGTACCAGCATGTAAAACCTGGGTCTTCACTTCATTCTATGTACAAGCAAAAGTGGTCAGGATTCAAGCCCTGGGCATCAATAGCTCTTAAATTACTTTGTATTCTCATGAAGGTCGGGTCACAGCTGACCATAAGAAAAATGCTATCCCACCACAGCAAAATGGAGTATACTTAAAAATGGAATTCAAATTTAAGAGCTAGAGGATGTGTCCATGAAGACAGAGCCTATGTGAAAGAGATCTAGAGAATGTTTTGCGGTTTGATACTGGAAATTTGTCCGGAAGATAGTCAATGTACTAAACAGCTAGAAACAATAGAGCTGTATAATAACTCTGCTGGTCTGGTCCTGGGAAAAATCCCAATTTTCTTAGAACTAAGCCGATGGCAAGATGCCAGTTGTTTCTTGGGGCATTACCACACTGATGTTTCACAATAAGAAAACAATTTTTCAGAAAAAAAACCTATTTTGAGTGCCTTCTATGAAATCAATTTGCATTTCTATTACTTTCTAATGAAAAACATTGCAGTTTACATGCTTCACTATATTTATAAAGCTTTTAAAAGCTTGTCAAGTTATCTATTTTGCTAGCCCTCCTTTAAGTGCTCTGGAATAATTGTCTTTACTTTATTAGGCACTTCTGTCCCTTCTGAAGAAAATCAGATGAAAATTAGGAATTGATATCTTATCTAAGACCAACAGGCCTCCTACTCCAGTACCCTGACAGTGCCAAGTGTCAAATACACTTCAAAGGAAAATAGGTAGTTGATAATAGTACCAAATAAATATGCAATAACTAGTTGGTACTAGACTTTCCTCTTAATTACCACCACACACAGTCATAAATTTGTGCCAAAAATCACAAATTTTATCTACAGTGTAGAAATATTTTTTGCTATAACACTGGTAGCTGTTTTTCTCTCTACCCATATAAAGATCTAATACTCTGAGAATTTAAAAGCCATTTTAAAATTCAAAAATAAGGTACAGCAAAGCAAATGCAAATCAGCAGACTCTACATTCTCAAACATGAGTAATGACTCAGCGTTGTTCAGATGTGCATTTTGATTTCTACAGCTGCATCTTGCAGTGCAGTGCTATCAGTCAGATTGAAGCTCTAAACAATCTGGTGATTCTACAGTTCTGTAACATCTAATAGCTCATTTACTTTTTTCTACCTGTCACAACAACATAACAATCTATTTAAGGAGCTCTTATTTAAGATTTGCCTCCTACTAAAAAAACCTGTGTTCAGGGACATGACTCAGAGGAATGGGAGGGTTAAATAGATACAAGCAGATTATATTGACTTTTGGCCATTCTTTCTGAAGAAACTAACTTCACAAATGCCATTTTGAATTAGAACTTTCTTATTCTCTGTTTAGGAAACAATATGGCTTAAGTATAACTGCAATGTACACAAAAACAAAGAGGACAAGAAAATATTAAAAATAATCTCCAAGTTTCATTAAAACATCCATTCAAAGCATCTTTTGTATTTGTGCATTTAAACATATGGGTATATATCTTCATATAAAGCACAAACATATATAAAACATGTATTTCCCTATCATATGGATGCACCTCCCCATATGTGGCACGGACTAGCAGGTAGATGGTAAACAAAAACATCCCTGCTTCTCATTTGCCATGCTTCAGGATGAACTAGAAAAGCATTTACAAGCAAGAAACACTAAGGTATTAGGGGAAAAAAATCATATTCTAAAAAAAAAAATTAATAAAAGGGTGTTTACCACTGGAAATTGAAAAGTTCCTTTCAAGCACAAAGGCCAATTGAAAGCAGTCTCCAGGGAAAAAAACAAAACCCAAAACAACCCAGAATAGAACCTTGATTGCTGAAACAATTCTAAATGTTGGAAAAAGAAATTAATCTGAACAGAAATTAGCTAATTGGTGTAGCTGATTATGGACAGGTGTTAAAAGAATAACAGTCTGATTCAGAGAGCTAAGACTAAGTTTAAATAAAATGGATGCAGAAGACTGGCTGAAGCACAAGTTTATGATTCAAGAGTAGCAGAAAGAAGAGATGTAAATTGAAAGGATGTAGAACCATATTGGCTGTACATGTTCTCAAGTGGAAATTCAGAAAATTTGGAAAGTTAAAATTACAGGTATTGATTTCACTAAAAAGATAAAAAGTTACTATTATATTGGAAGATCTCATTTGGCCCGTTCTGGGTAACAAGTTTAGTATGTATTACTTGTCATAGTACAAAGAATTCTTAATTGCTTGAGATGCAATTTCACAGCTCAAGTCTTCAAGTGAATCCATGATTGCTTATTTAGTGCTGGTGTATATTTTAAGAGTTGTGGGAAAAAAAATTCTCTGGAGTAATTTCTTTTTCAAAAATGAAAACTTGGCTTTTTGGCATAGCAACCAAGTTATCTCTACTGATAAAAATACAACTCCCTGTTATGTTGCTAATACTTGGCTAAATATGTTTTGTTTTCAGGAGGCAACTGAAAGGAATCTGATGTATGAATAGCCTTTATGACTAATGGTGATGGTTTGATGAGTGGAATCCCTGTTCTTCAGAAGGAATTTTACATCAATAAACATTTTCTCTGCACTGAAGAATAGAGATTTCAAAACAAAACAGTTCAAAGGTGAGAGAAGTTTTTAAAAATTCTTGTGAAATACTTAATTCAGATAAAACACTTTTGTCATAATATTCAGGTACTCATTGGTAGTTAAATTTTGATTTTCCTTCTCATTGTTTAATATTTGTAATAACCAGGATGTACTCAGTGTTGTTTATTACCTTGAAAACTTTTCATGTGCCTGATAGGCTCAAGTTTTAGGAAAAAAATTTTTTTGTAACTGCAAGATAATTAACCCATTAAGTACAATTCAAGGCTAAAGGAAATGCAGCTACAGTATATCACTTTAAATGACTTTAAATTAAACTATCTTTAAAAAATTCTCACAGTGATATTTCAAGATTTTTGCACGAGCTAAGAAAAGTTGTACTTATTACAATATCCAAAGAGATTAAGGGGGATTCAGTTTTTATAGACATAAGATCATCAAAGGGAAACCTTTCAGAAACCTTAATGGAAGGCTTCAGGAAAAGGTAAATATGATCCAGCTTCCTGGGCCCTCAGCCACCAGAGGATGATACAGCCTATTTGTAAACAAATGGTTATTTATTAGTTGTAGTATTTGAGAGATTATGATTGCTAGGGATTTATGAATAAGTCATCTCATTTCTCTTAATCGTGGCAATGATTCAATTTTCCTAGCTAGAATGGAATTTCAGTGTGTTCCACCAATCTTGCAATACATTTTATCACTTGGGTATTTTGGGGTTTTTTCTTAACTCTAAGCAATAGTGATGATAAGATGTGATATCTGTGGGGAGCATTTACTGTGAAAAAGCACTGCATACTTAGCAAAACTACAGTCAAAGTACTTCTTTCTGTTTCATTACAACACTTCATTTGTAATTTGATGTAGAAGTAAATATCAGTGCTATTTAAAATGACAGCAGGGAAGAAATGGTAAATAGTAATAAAAAAGAAAAATACTAAGGTTGCATAATAGCCCAGTTAGCTCTACAGTACAAAGGCAAAGGAAAGTCCTAAATGCTTATTAACACAATCAGGTTTTAAATGCAGAGCACCACACAGTGGTCGGGAATGGGTCAGTTCCTGTCTCCAGAGCTCAAGTAAATTGGGCAACATAGCTGAAATGACCAGAAAGTAGTTTACTGGATTTCTGTCCTTTGACCTTGCAAATTTCTCATCACTGATCTTTTCCAGGCAGCTGTATTTTGAGCTTATACATATACCCCTGTCTTTAAAACTTTATGGGCTTAAATATGTCTCAGATTACTTACTCATTACTTGGATAATCTGATTTAAATTTTTCCTCCTCAGAGGCACATGATGACATAAACACAAAGTACAATGTAGACTTTTAAGGGTATTCTTAGAATGACTGATTCATGTCAGGTTTCAGTAAAACACTTGCCATTATGAATTTTCGAGGAAATAAGTATATGTTATGCATAAAAACCCAAAGAACAACAGGACTATGTTTGGAAAGTCAGTGCAACTGCCTAGCTTTTAAAAGCAAAAATTCCAAACAGATGTTACATCGTATGTACACACTCTCAACCGATTTGTGTTGGCGAGTGCAGCACAGACCTCTGACATGTAATCTAGACAAGTACTTGAGTTGTGAAAAGCTGTCCCATTTCTGTGAATCAGCCACAAGAGGCTGGTGAGACATGCATGCATGTCATCTGGCCTACAGAATTATTACCTGGCAGGAGCAAAACACTAGTTCTAGGGGCAGACAAAGGTAATACCTATCTATCATTTTCTAAACATAAATCCTCCACAGGTGCTATTTCCTGTACATCCATTTTACAGTCATAGATTCTTCAGTGGCCTTTCCAGTCAAATAATTTCCTTCTGAGATCCAGACTGTTCCCACTCCTTTCTATTAACTCTGCATTTTAACTCCACTTTTCTCTGCCTTCATTTCTTTTCCCTAATAATTTCAGTTACTCTCTCTTGCCCTGTGCTCCATCATTGTCCCTTATCCTTGTAACACTCAAGCCCAGCTCCTAATGCTCCACTTAGGCAGTTTTCCTTTCATTGCTGTGGCATCAGCAGGGGTTCTTTGACACTAAAAGAGAGATAATCTCTTGTTACAAGCTCTGTTCTCCAAACCACAATGCTTGACAAAGAGGAATTGCACAAAGCCCCACTTGGCCCCTTCAGTCCAGGCAAGGAGCAGATCCAGTGAAGATGAAGCTTTGGAGAAGGTAACTGCCAAGCCCTAATTGCTAAAAACATGGAAGTTTCTTTTTTTTTTTTTTTTTTTTTTTTTTTTTTTTCCCCAGGAGGTTATAAATACAAGCCAAATGTAGGCAAATTTTCACAGGATAGCTCATGCCAAGCTTTAGGCCACTGCTCCAGAACATGAAGATAATACAGTTTCCTTGGTAATTGTAAACATTTCTCATAGGAGCAAAAATATTTTCCTATGAAATCTATTGTGAGGCATGGATCTGCTTGCTTCAGCTTTCCAAAACAAGTACTACATTCATTTCAGCCTGAGGCAGACACCTGCCATGGAAAACTTGGAGCTGAGTATTTAAAATTTAGCAAAATTGTATTATATCTGAAGACACTTAATAATGGGAAAAGACAGTGTCTGAAATAAGGGGATTTCTTATGTGTTTATTTTAGATTTTGACTGTACTGGGCATTGTGGGGATTGAGTGATTTCCTCTCAAGGGGATGACAGTCATTTTGCAGACAGTCTTAAAAACAGAATTTAACTACAGCTGTCTGCTTTGTTCTTCAAGGGCATGGGAGATGCTTCAAAAAGGCTAAATTGTGAACTGAACAAAGCTTGTTTTAATAATTTCTGTGTATGCATTTGCAAGGCATCTGAAAAAATACCCACGTGATTTCACCAGATGCAGTGATACTGGATGAGGTTCCCAGGATGAGATTAGGCATATTGCCTTGGGTTTGCTCCATGGGGGACAGGTCAAATACCTTTATTGCATGCCATCAGCAATGTGCCACTGAGACATTTCCAAAAGATTAAATACTTCTCAGGATTAAGAGGCCTGGTTAAAACAGAAAATTTCCTTTTTTGTTTTTGCTACATGTAATGCCTATTAGGGGGCTATAAATGGGATTATGGAATCATAAATCATCAACAGTATTGTTTGCTGAGGTCTTTTTGTTCTTACTGTTTATATTTATGAAAGTACAAGCATTTTCAAATTGTATATGCATGTATATTTTTATTAAAATAAATGCAGAAGAATATGTTGTTTAGTCTCTCTAGACACCTGCTGCAGTTCTCAAGTCACGGTGCCAGCTAAGCTTTGCTTTGTGGTTGGAAGTGGCAGTTGGTATAATTATTAAAGAGAAGAGATTTTCAAGGATTCAAAGGATTGTTTATCAGCAAGCACTCTTTATGTGATTCCATAATACTTCCCTGTTCTGCAGTAGAGGTTTCTTTAAAATTCCCTCTACAATCAAGAAGAATGAAATTTAAGAACTATGCTAATAATGGTAAACTCTATTTCTTGTTAATTATTTCTCAGCATATTTCTCGCGTAGCAACTCTTTCAGTTTATCCTATCTGGCCGAATAATACAGGATTCACATATTTTGGAATTTACTCTTTTTGATTGAAATGTTGTTGAGTACAAGATAAAGAATCTCAGTCAATCAAATAATTACCACAACAATTATCAAAGCCTCATGTGACGGTTCCATATTTTCAGTATTAAATATTTTATTTTCTTTTGGAAGCAGTTGTAACCTTCTGTCCTTGTGTTTGCTCAATACACAAATGAAGGCTGGCACGAGGTACATATTTTCACATTACAGGTCAGTCTCAGAGGCTGCAGGACTGTGGATGGAGAATCTTATTTTTGGCAAAAGTCTCGCAGAGACCCCACTTTATCTTTCCAACGATTTTGCTCCTGAATCTGACCCTGTCTTTCAAATGGGTGTCATGCAGTGAAGCACAGAAGTTCAGATGGCTTAGAT
>VZTR01022642.1:336601-407883 GCA_013400775.1 Chaetops frenatus | reverse complement strand
AAAAAAAAAAAAAAAAAAAAAAAAAAAAAAAAAAAAAAAAAAAAAAAAGGTATTGAAAATATTTTTTTTAAAATCACCAAAAAAGCTCTAAAATGTAGATAATGTGTTTTCATGGATGTTAAGTGAGAGTTTAATCTTAGAGGGGGAAAAAAAGGAGGCACCTTCCAAAATCTTTGACACCAGTTTTGAACATGGTTAGTGCTCATGATTCTGCATGAGGAACATGACAAATAATGGAGTCTTGAAACACATCAACCTGCAGGAATCGGATTATATTTAAAGATACATGGTAACTCTTGCTTTTCATGCCAGTGAGTTGTACTGTGGCAGCTCCTTTGGGAGTCTGTGCGGGGAGCAATGAATGTGCTTTGTTTTGCTTGTTTGTTTTCACATTCTTTGCATTGAAAGAGTGACTTTGGGAATTAGTTTTCCAACAACTTGATAGAGACTGAGTATTAGATACTAGAAACATGCCTTGATACCATTTTAAAGAAATTCTAACACATTTAATTAAATTGAGACATATTTCGAGGGTTAGCTGAATTACACTGTTTAACATAATTACACAAACAAAATATTTTACATGCCTCTTGTTAAATAACATTCATATGTGACCCTGTAAGTCTTAACTATATCTAAACACATCAAAACCTCCTGACAAGTTTTCAGGTTTTACACCTGATCCTGCTTTTTCCCCCTCAAAACATGCCCCCTTTATTCCTCACAGTTCTACACTGGTACACTTGAAATATCTACTCTTAAAATACAGAATAANAAAATACAGAATAATACACACAGAACATCATGTGAAAATATTGAAAAAAATACAAGAAAACAGTAATATGAAAGAAATTCAAAACTAAGATAGTATTTACAAATACAACTGCTTTTATGATACCTTAAAACACATTATTACAATCTTTTAGGTATGCTTTAAAAAAAAATTAATTTTTATTCTGTCCTGAAGAACATCAGAATTGTTGTGATGAAGGGATTCCAGTTGGCTTTCCAAAGTGCTTAAAGAGCTCAAAATCTAAAACTGATTGACAGTAAAAAAAACCCAAAAACAAACAAAACAAAACAGATGAGAGGTGCAAAAACTATGAACCTTATACTTTGCTTATCATCACTTTTAATCAGAATATTAGAATTTTATATTTCACAGCAAATTTTGTAAGAGATCTCTTTCTTCACTTGAGCATCATTACCACCTGTTTGGTCCTCTAGTACAGCCAAAAAACTTTTCAAAACCGGTACAGGCAGAAGACAAATACATCTGACAAATAAAATAAATTAAATTATACTGGTTATTCATAAGATGTATATACTCCTTGCCTTTGAAATATTAATACAGCTGTTGTAATTTATTTATTATGTCACACTAAAAACCAGTACAATAACATATCAGCACACTTTTTAAATTACTTCCATTATAGATGTGTAGATTCGTGGTCTCTGTTATTTTTTTAAATGAAATAGCAAGCATCATACAATTAATAAATAACATATAATAAATAAATGTTTGTATGTCTCATTCATAGTTAAAACACCACCTTCCCCTCAAAGGGATACATTAAGTCTGTTTATTTTTTGGAAATTTCTGCTATGTGGCAACCTACTCACAGCCACTTGTCATCACCAAAAAGGTCAGTGGATTTAGACTTGTCTTTTTGTAAAAAAAATGTATCAATTTTGACAAGGCTCTTAAGCATTTTGCCACAAGTTATGCAGAGAATGAACCTCTGTATGGTGCCAGGGATTTTCATGGCCCCTCCCCATTTTATTACAAAGTCTGGTAAAAATGCCGCTGCTTGAAGTGCTTATTTTTGTCAAGTTATAATACTGATGTCATCCTGTAGCACTTTTTGCATTCCTGACTCCAACAACTTCTCTGCAATAGCTCACCCCTGAGTGATGCAGTGAGGGAGTTTCATGTGCAGTGCTCTCTCTGTAGCCTTAGTCTGGAATTCCTTTTTTTATTCCAGTCAAAGCAACCACTCCATCAGTGGCTACATTTGCACAATTTTTCCATTAAACATCGGTTTCACTAAAGAAACCACTTCCTATTGAAAATAGATCTTCTCCAGTACCTTTAGAGCAGTAAATTTCCTAATACTTGTTTCTTCAAATCTTCAGTAGTGTCTTCTATGCATCCTTCAACAGTATTTACTGACAAGAGTGCATTTTAAATTGCTGCCATATTGTTTTACCTGTGTTATTTCAGTGATTTTTATCATCATGGAAATAACAACTGTTTTCCCAATGATATGTGGTCTTTTGCTATTATCTATGAAACTTCTAGATTTTTATCATTAAGTTTTGCAAAGTGCTAGATTGAGCAGTATGACTGAAAACATCACTGAAAAATATTTGTGAAGGTCTGTCTTCATGTTCTGAATGCGTAGGTTTCTAAAAATCTTGCTAACCATAGTGACTTCATACCAGCTTTAGCCGATGTCCCAAGACACAATGAACAGTTTTGGTGAACTTCATCAACAACAATAAATGTCAAGTCATAGAATTGTAGATTCATAGAATGAGAGGTCCAACCCCCTGCCATAGGCACGGACAACTTTACTAGATCAGGTTCCTCAGAGTTCCAGCCAACCTGGCCTTGAATTCTTCCAGGGATGAGGTATCCACAACTTCTCTGGGCAACCTGTTCCAGTGCCCTGCCACCCTCACAGTGAAAAAATGCTTCCTAATATCTAATCTAAACCTACCCTCCTTCAGTTTTAAGCCATTCCCCTTTGTTCCCTTTGTCCTTTTTGTAAAAAGCCCCTCTCCATTCTTCCTCTATGTTCCCTTCAGGTACTGGAAGGCCACAATAAGTTTGTCCCGAAACCTTCTCTTTTCCAGGCTGAAAAAAATCAAATTCTCTTAGCCTTTCCTCACAGGATATTTCAGTCTTGATAGTTTTTAATGTGATTGATCAACATTTTGTCAGATCCAATCAGATCACCATTGATTTTCATGTCATGTGGCTGACAAAGAATTCACACTTGGGACAGAAATGTCAGCTCTACCATTTTCTTGTTCCCTGCTTGTGCTCAGTAATATCTTCAATGACAGTTTCTTTGCAGGAATCTTTTTAAGCGCCTTTTTTGTGAGGGTTAATGTAATCAAAACTAGGTAATACAGTCTGTGAATCAGGTTAAGCAGGCACATGGAAATGGGAATTTAGACCATACAGTGAAAGCAAGTAAGAACAATTTGAACAGTTAAGGATGGGGTTGTGTATCTGTTAGCTCCATCAAACTCTGAGATGCCATCCATGAGAGCTCTCAGTTACTTGTTGCAACTATATTCCTGTGGCTTCCTTCTCTGACCTGCTTAATACCTGTTCATTCTGCTTTCCAATCCCGACCAGTCTGCCTGTTTGCTTCTCAAAATAAACTCTTACCTTGCCCTTCTATTTAGTATATATTTTGATTTTGTAGCTTTTTAATTCCAAGTCTGATTCCTGAGTATTTTTTCATTTTTTTGTCTTTTTTCTTTCTTTTAAGATGCTCTGTGCTACTCCTAATTTCTGCTTATTGGCTCACCTTTTTTCCTGCCTTGATTCTAGTGTAGCAGCAATTACTGAGCTCAGTTGCCTGTTTATAGTACTTACCTACAGATGACAACTGTTTGATATTGTGCGGAAGTTGACAGTATGAAACATTAAATAGAACTTCCACAACTATTTAGCATGTTTAGAGCTGTTGCTTGAAAGCAGCATCAAAACAAATTGAACACTGTAGTAATTTTCTAGATATTTACTGAAACATGAAAACTCTCTGGGCATCGCTAGGTAATCCAGCATAGTTCTCTCTCTTCCACTATGAACACTGTTCAACTATAATGTATCATTCATGGAGCATCAGACCTCTGTCTAATCATAAAATTTCATCAGGTAGAGTGACTTGTGTGCTATGGTATTACCTAAGCTAAAACGTGGATTATTTTCCTACAGTTTCTAAAATAATAAAATATTACTTACCAAAACTGGTGGTTCTGAATCTGAAAACAAAATTAAGCAAAAAAGATTATATAATTTAAAATTAACATTTTTAGTAACTGTTTCTAACTTTGATACAAGTACCAATACTAACATGATTAGGACTAAAGTCTTCAATATTAGATATTACTTTAATAAAACAATAATAAAATCTATACTTGTAACTTATATACAAAAATAAAAGACTTCTAGATTAAAAATCTACTTTTTGACTTTTGTTCAAATCTCCTGGCCTTTTTAGATGTTTGGTTCCACAGCTTTAAAGAAGCCTTTCTGAAATTCTCTGTATTGGTAAAAGAGCACTGAAATGAAACAGTAACCTGATTGAAAAATTCTCCATAAAGAATCAGATTTTTTTGAGATCATGCTTTTCACTTTTTGACAAGAAAAGAAAGTGAATGCTTGTAAGTTTTTTACTTCTACACTTACACAAATGTTCACACGTGAAAACAGAGATAATCTTCAGCACATTAATAGCATGCTTGGATTTTACCATACCCAAGTACCAGCACTTACATCTGAGAATACCCAGCACTACTCAAGTGAAATGGAATGACCACTACAAAAATGTGGACCCTTGTACTTTGTATTTGTTGGACTGCATTACAACTTGACAGTTCCTATTCAACATGACATTCACCTTGACTGGGACACAGTTCAGCCACACTGGACCAGACATACAGCTGTTGGACACTAATGCAAATTCCATTAAAGCCTTCTGAGATTAGCATTGTCAAAATAAACTTTGATGGTTTGCTTGTTGTCTTGTTGTCCAAGATCTTTCCCCTCAAAATCCTGAACGAAATCTGTCTTCTGCTCCATACCACTCTTTAGGGGGGAGCTCCTCATGAACTACAGCTTGCCAGTGTATTATGAGAAATAAATCAGCACCTTAAGAGAATTTTGAAACTGGAGAGACTCAGTCAATGGGAGAATTAAATTCTTGAACATACCTTATGGAAGAAAATTTACCATTAGGGGTTACTTCTGTATATTCTTGTTTGTGGAATTAGCATCCTCTGATTATAAGCTTACAAAATTCTTAATAAATCTCAGGGTCACTGAAATGAACATTTGAAAGTTAAATGTTTGTCTTAAATCCTATTTCCAAGTATGGCTATATTGTAAACTGGCATAATCAACTAGAAATTCACTTTTTGCCAGTTTTACTTCAATCTTGCTTTTATTTTAGAGCAAGGGCTCAAAAGGAAGAGTGGGAATTCCTCCTCCAGTGGTGTTGTGCTTGAAAGCATTCATAAACAATAACTTGGAAATGTCTGACATTGAAGTGACCACACACTGAGTTAAATCTCTTTGACTGTGATGTTACCTTGAGCAAAGTAAACTTTGATGCAGAAGATGTAGTGGCAAAAAATTTGTGGTGATAATTCTTAGAGAACCACCAGTATTAACAAGGAAACTACATTCCTTCAAAGACCCCAGTAGATGTTAAGGCAACAGTCAGAAACCCTGCACAGAACCTGAGGAGGTGTAAGTTCTTCTCCAGTTAAACACAGGAAAAATGTATTAAACAAAAGACAAAGTTCATATTTAAGCAGAATTTCTGATTAAGGTGCTGGCAACTGAAGAAGAGACATTAACTCCCTCATGGTTACTCTACATATTTTGATTTGTGCTTCTGCAATTAAGGCAATAATATGTAGAATTCAAATCCAGGACAGGAATTTCAATCAGATTTACCAGTGAAGATGCACAAGCTAAGTATGTATCTAATATTTGGATAACCCACCAAGTTTATCAGGAAAATAGGCTAGAATGATGCTATATGAGTTCAACATGTACTCTTAAGGAAAATCAAACTGATACTTTAATTGTATAAGCATCCCACCCAGACAGAATAATGTCAGTAGTAATAGATTTTTTTTTGAAGTTTGATCTTTTTAAAGCATTGGGAAAATGAAATTATACACACAGACTGATGTTAAATGACCCTTCAGAATTTCAAAATTTGAACTATTCACCCAAAACCCAGGAAAAAAGCACTTTCAGACCACAGGGCTCAAATACGATTCCAAAGAAAAACCAAAGTAATAAACCAACCAGACCAAAAAAACACACAGAAAAGTACTGTCATTTTTCCTTCTAAAATAACTTGCACCAAAAAATAATCTTCCTATTCCATTGTTTTTTTTGAACATTCAAGTTGTGTAACTGGGATAGATAATGCCATGGCTGAGGAATAATGAGATTGTAAAGGCTGTACCAGAGAAGTTCCAGGATCCAGTACTGGAATGCTGGTACTAGTATGGAGAAAATGGATCTATGTAATGCTGCTGAATCACTGCTTTGAAAAAACACTGCTCTTCAAAGATCCTTCAGATGATGGGAATACTGAATCACATCCTATCAGAGAGAATATAGATGTAAAGATTATTTCTTCCACTCAAACTCCCTGAAGAAGTCTGCAAGTATCTTGACAAAGAAATCAGGTTAATACAATCTTGAATGTCTGAACTTGGTTCTTCACTATAGACTCTTAAGACAAGTAAGAATGTCACGGTATATGGATCCTCAGATGACTAAGCCAATGACAAAACAAAGGAAAAATGGGTAAAAGCATATTTGGTCTGTTTTCTCATTAATGGCATTTCACTAATATAATCCAAAAATGGTCTCTGCTTGGCCTTTTATTGTGCATCATGTGCACAAATTATCTGGAAAAGTGAGTAAACACCGACGGGAATGTCTAAGTATGCTCCAATGTTGATACTAACTTGCTCCAGAAAGAGGAAAGGCACAGGGATAAGGAGCTGAAAAAAAACCACAAACAAATCAACCAAAAAATAGCAAAAACCTCACATAACTTTCTGGTCCTGACTGGGCAATAAAATGGCAGATGAAATACAGAGTAAATTAAAACTTTAAAGTGATGAATATGGGGGGGGAAAGTTACCTTTATAAATACGACAAGCTCTAAAGTGAAAATTTACACTTAAACATGACCTTGAACCTATGGCAACTCTATGAAAACATTGGTTCAATGTTCAGCAGCAATCAAAAAAGCAAATCAAGTATTTGGAATTACTATGGAACAGAAGGACACATCACCATTCTACTGCATGATTTCACAAAGCTCCCAAATCTTACAGGGTGCATGCTTTTTTGTTCCACTAGAACAAGACAACAAAAAAGAGAGAGGTAACAAGGAATCAAGGTAGAGAATACTTTTCAAGTACTGCAACGTAACGTAGAATTCTTTACCTTAGAAAATGGATGGCTGACAATGTTGTAAAATGAAGACATAGTCAATCTTGAATGGCATAGAGAAAATGAAGAGATTTTTTATTATTTCATATTTTGCTGTGTTCTTACAAAAATACAGATTTACAACAATGAGGGAAGCTGTTGCCTGAAGGAGAAAAGCAAAAGAGTAAAGATGTGAAGGAAGTCCAAATGAATGTTTGCCACAGAACAGGCAAAGTATTTTGACTACCGAGTTAGCAAACGGAGAGCAAATTATAAAGGCAGCCGAAGACATAAATACCTGCCATTAGGACCTAAATACTTTTCCGAAGACAATATTGGGAGGGAGTGGTATGTGATGCTCCTCGCGAACAGGGGCAGGGACGGCAGTCGGTGGTGTGAAGCCGAGCTCCTCACCCGCAGCTGGGCTGCGACATCTCGTGGTCGCACAGTCTGCAGCTCAGAACACCGCGCTGCAGAGCACCGTTTGTTTTGCTTTCGATATTAAAGAGACCCACAAGACGTGATCAGCGATGGCGGGGCCGGCGGAGTAAAATCAGAAGTGTACACTACTTATAGGCTCTCTATATAGAAATTGGTATGTTTCTAAAATTTAAGAAGTGAGGTTATTAGTGATACATGAAATGAAAGACAAAGTTGACTCAAATGCTGTTTCTCATTAAAACATACATGCTTTCATTAACACTCTTTAATGTGACTTCAATTATTGAGGATAACAGACTAAATTTTAAGCCTAATCTGAATCCAAAACAATCACAGACCACCTGAATAATGGGCCCTCAGCTGTGAAGGGAATTGGGTTTGGGTTTCATTACATGCAAACCTTATGGTTCTAGCAGACACAAGGACAGGGAATCTTAAAGACCCATGCCTCAGAAAGAAAACATATCTGTTTCAATATTTGAAAGCCCTACTGGAATGCAACTTCCTCCTAACCCTTGTTTTGGTTCTGTGCAGCTTCTAAGAGCAATTCAGTTCTTCAGGGTTAAAACAATGCTGAAATTTTATTTTGAGATCCTTACAAGAAAGAGGTATGTTGAATTTCTCACACCTGTAGTACAAGATTTCAAGCTTTACAGATACTTTCACTTACCTAGTTTTAGGTTTGCGAAGATATTAAATATTTAAAGACAAATCAGAATGCTGAGTTGGAAGGGACCCACAAGGATCATTGAGTACAACTCCTGGCCCTGCATAGCACCATCCCCAAGAGTCACACCATGTGCCTGAGAGCAGTATCCAAACACTTCCTGAACTCTGTCAGCCTGGTGGAATGACCACTTCCCTGGGGAGTCTGATCCAGTGCCCAACCCTATTAAAGTTAGTGTTGAATTTCAGTGAGTAAATACATTGGATAATATGGTCACTGAGATACTTATTCAAGTGAAAATTTCTAATATAAAGAAATTAAAATGACTCATCAGTAATTTTAAATTAGAAAAACAATATTTGTTGAATAAAATATGAACAAAGTAACAGTGGTTTTAATAATCCACGCAATTTTGTCTACTTACAATCATTTAGTTTTGTTGAATTCCTCCTATTTTATCTGCTTACAATAACCACAAAAGAGTTCACTTCTTTAGAAGGTCATTCACAACCTTCTTTAAGGGTTTTTTCTTCTCCTGAAATCTCAATTAGTATTTTGTTTAACAGCATAAAAGAAGTTTATATATGACAAGAGCTCAGTAGAGTTGCAAATTATATTCATCAACTTTTTAAGCAAATTAAAATCTTGGCAAGAATATAATATTAACAAAGTTAAATGAGAATAAGTAATGCTCCCTTGTTATTAAGTTGCAAGTATGCTTTTCCTAGATGAGAATGAAATACATTCATGTGGATACAACAAAGTGAGTATTAAAGTGTCCCATTTCTACCTATTTGTTTTAAGCAATAAAAATGTAGTCTTCAGCAACATAAGCAAAGAGCATTATGAACATTTCAGAAGGAAAAATCTCTCAGCAACAAGATGAAGTCATGTAACAGTGTTACTTCTGTGAAAAGGATTAAGGTACTATGATCTTTCATAAACTCATAGTCAAGGCATAAGTAAGTTCAGAGGGAAGACAGAAGTACCCAAACAAGAGGCCAGGGAAACTAAAGATATCTACACAATAAATAATGTGACTGTATACATACAGAAGGATGTGGACTATGTTGCTCTGCTACAAATAAGTGTTTTGTCCCACACATTAAGTTGTACAACACACACATTTCCAGAGGGCATCTTGACTTACAAAGTCGGTTGTACTCGGTCTTGCATGAACTAAGCCATGATGTAAGATAAGGATCAGACAGCGTTTTCTCCATATGGAAAGGAGGTTCTGCTAAAAGGAGTGGGAAAATGTCAATGCTTGCTACTGTCAGAGCTGTATAGAAGAAGCTGTTATGATACATTGTGATTCACTGTATATTTGTCTGATTAACACTGCAATTGACAGAAACTCACAAAAATAAATCCAATGCAAAACCATTCATGACCAAGTTTTCATCCACTTATATTTGACAGCAGAAACTGTGAACACTTCCTATCCATTAGGTCATATATTGTCTACAGGTAGACCAAGGCACTTCCTGAATCGCAAGCTTAGTGTAATGCCACAGTCTAAGCAGCACTTGCAAAATCTTGAAACTTGCAGTTGAGACCTGCTGGTAGGGTTTTACATGCCTTTGGCAAAGCTGGCATCAGCTGTACTTGAAAAGGTAAACATCAGTCCCAAAGTGCTACCAGAATGAAAATATAGATACTCCCCTATGTTCATTAACACACAGTTCTTATTTGTGCCTGCTGCTGAAAGACACACCTCTGGCTCAGTTTTGAGGGGAGGACAGAAGGAGAAGGGTCAGAGTTCTGGAACACTTACATAAAGCTGCATCTCATACCCCGCCCCTCTTGGTCAGGGACAGCCTCTCCAACAGGGAGATCAGATGTGTCTAATGATCAGAACAGATGGATATGAAAATTGAAACAAAGTCCTGAAGCATGTTATCTTGGAGTTCTCACAAGCAGATGGTTCTGAGGACTTTTGGAGGAATGCTCAACAGATCTCATGTACAGTACCTATTTGGAAATAATTTTGCTGCCAATCAGACAGGTATTAGCAAAAATTCTACGAAAGAAGTCAAGAGAACTACTAATCTCAGGCGTAATCTTGCTTGTCTAGCAGAGTGGCATGGCAAGCTTCCTCACAACCTTAACTGTGAGATATGCTTCAGCCAAAAGCATGAGCACAATAATTTCCTTAAGAATTTTTTTCTTCTCTAGAAGACTGGACACAAATTTATTGAGAAAAATAATTAAAATGTCCGAAAAAAAACCCAGAAATAGGTATATTAAAAAATACATTAATGAGTTGGGTGAATTAAGCATATTAGGCACCAAAAGGCCAAAGTTTTAGTTTGTCTCCAAGCACATAAAAAAGTAATTTCAGCAAACCTAGGACAAACTGGAAACTATTTAAATTGTCAACTCTGCTTGGGGGCCTATCTGTCTACACTTTACACCAGTACATTTAATAATCTTTTGGAGGCTCTAAAGATGAGTGACAACATGCTATCTTTCCTACAGAAACCACTGCAACACTTATCGGACACATAAAAAGACAGATGGCTTTTTGTGGTGGGTTGACCCTGGCTGGCTTCCAGATGCCCATCAAGCTGCTCTGTCACTCCCCTCCTCAGCTGGACAGGGGGAAAAACATGGCAAAAGGCAAAAGGGTCAAGATAAGGACAGGGAGGTCACTCAGCAATTACTGTCACAGGCAAAATATAACTATATTTATATAGTTAGAGTCAGGGAAATTGGTTTAATTCACTACCAATCAGATCAAAGTAATGAGAAATAAAGCCAAACCTTAAAACACCTTCCCCTTACTCCTCTTTTCTTTCCAGGCTTAACTCAACTACTGTTCTTCCTTATCTCCTCCCAGTGGAGTAGGGAGACAGGCAGTGGTGGTTATGGTCAGTTCATCATGTAATTTCTGCCACTCCTTCCTCCTCAGGGAGAGGACTCACACTGTTTCCCTGCTCCAGCATAGGGTCCATCCTATAAGAGACAGTCCTCCACAAACCTTTCCAGCATGAGTCCTTCCCATAGGCTGCTGTGGGTCACGGGTCCCTTCAATGGGGTGCAATACTTCAGGCACAAGCTGCTCCAGTGTGGGTCTCCCCTTGGGTAACAAGTCCCCCCAACAAACCTGCCCCAGGATGGACTCCTCTCTCCACGGGTCCACAGGTCCTACCAGGAGCCTGCTCCAAGACAGGCTTCCACAGGGTCACAGCCTCCTTCAGTTATCCACCTGCTCTGGCATGGGGTCCTCCACAGGCTGCAGGTGGATCTCTGCTCCAACATTAACCTCCCTGGGCTGCAGGGGCACAGCTGCCTCACCATGGGCTGCATCACGGGCTGCAGGGGCATCTGTGATGGTGCCTGGAACACCTCCTCCCCTTCCTGCTCTGGTGACTTTGGTGTCTGTGATGTTTCTCTCACATATTCTCACTACTCTCTCCTGCCTTTTCACAGCAGTTTTTTCCCCTTCTTAAACTTGTTATCCCTTTTTTTCCTTCTTAAATCTGTCATCCTAGAGGCATTACCACCATCACTGATGGGCTCAGCCCTGGGCTGTGGCAGGTCCATCCTGGAGCCAGGCTGGCCTTGGCTCAGTTGGAAATGAGGGAAGTTTCCAGCAGCTTCTCACAGAAGCCAGCCCTGTAGTCTCCCCACTACCAAGACCTTGATACACAAAGTCAATGTAACTTCTCAGATTTTTTGTCTTATAATGGTAGTCTAAAAACTAAATAAAAACAATAAAAAAGGACATTCATACTTGGGCTAGTAAAGTTTATATAAATAAGAAAAGTTCATGGTAATATTACAGAATGTTTTTTAAAAACCGACCAGGACTCCCTTCTGCACAAAATACTGTATCTCTCAGGACTATTCTTATTTATTTAAAACCAATTTCTTTTTAGTTTCAACATTCAAAATTCTAATTTATTACTATGCATGTATGAACACACAGGTATATATCCACAGATAGAAAGCTGTGCTGTGCCTGAATATTCAAAAATGACAGCACTTTGACAGTTTCTGGCCCAAATAAGTGAATATTGAGACTTACAGACTCCTGTATGAATATATTGGCATTCTGCTGTCTCTATCAGTTTAAACCAAGCAAGCATTGGCTGTGGGTAACATAGCAACTATCTTGCAAGGCATTATTGATTTATTGAAAACTGAGGTCATCTGAAAAATGGTTCAAATAATATTAAACAAAAAAAAAAAGATTGCACTTTTAAGCTCTCTCTTTTGTATTTCTCCAAGTGGGATGTAAGGAGTAACATCTTCCAGAAGAAACATGCTTGTCATCAAGGAACAAGTGCTGATACACTGAACAGAAAGAAGAATAGATTATAGTTGATGACAGGACACAGAACATACATTCTTAAAATATCCATAAGCTATATTACATTCAGAATTCCAAAATACACAAGACAGAGATTTCATTTTTGATTTTTTTCTGGCACAAATCTGGGTAAACTAGAGTGCAGGGCTACCCAACATGAAGTTATTAAAACAAAATTATATCCACAGTCTAATCTCTGGCAAGCACTCAAAAGCAGTCAAAGCAATAGTCATCAGATAGTTTTACTTTATGGTAAATATCTGACATTTTCATTAGTATACACTGGCAAGAAATGCATATTGATGTTCCAAATGCCTATAAAAAGCCAAAATTAATATACATCCCCAGAAAATTACAAGTAATTTAGAAATTACTTTATATCTCATATCAGTTTTAAGCTTCTATGAGACTGCTGGTGAGCATGAGTAAAAAAATACTTTGGTGAGAAAAACTGAAGGTTTTATATGTAAGTACTGCTAGGTCAGACAAAAGATCCACCTAGCACGGTTCTTTGAGCAGCAAAAGGAAATGCTGTGTAGGGAGAACACACATCCGGCCAGTTTCTCCCAGCACACTCCCACAGCACCTACAAACATTGGGTTAGGAATGCTAGAAACACACACTTGCCTACTTCTGTTCTCCCTAAGTAATTACTTTGGTTATGACAACAATTCCCTTTTGAACACACTTGTACTACCTGACTACACAATCTCCAGTATATTCCAAGACTTCAATGCCTACTGCATAAACAGGCACTTCATTTTGTCTGTTTTAAAAACACCTCCTACTACCTTAATTGAAAGTCACCTAGTTTAAGCACTGGGAGATTTGGCAAACAACAGTTCCACATTTCTTTTATCCACTGCCTTCATGATCATAGGAACTTCAGTCATATTTCTGTACCTTCTTTTTTGCCAAATTGAACCTGCAGCTTTGGTTACACTACTGTATGTATGTGTACTTTCAGATAGACCATGTGTGTAGATTTAATTTTTAAATCTCCTTTATACTTAAATTTTACTTTTGAACGGAATCTTTTAAGCCACTTCTAAAACATGGTTTTACTTTTCAAATTCTGACAGTTGAAAAATCTCAAAATTCCCAGTATAATTAATGTATTATTCTTATGTCTGTTAATACCTATATAATATGAAAAAAGGGTAGTTTCCAACTACCTTTAATCATAATTATATACAGTAACTCAGATCTGAATATATTCTATCAGTTGTATGTGCATAATGTAATATTTTCCCAACCTTAAAGGAATTTGGAATAACTGTTAATGTGTTTTGGTGGAACCCATGCTCTGGAACAAAGAGTAACCAGGAATTCAGCATTATAGCTTTAACAAAGACATCTAAATTATACACCATGCACTGTCTGTTAACTGGCTTGGAAAAAAAGTTTGTCAGAGCTCCCTGAAAAGTAACTGAATGAAAAAACGCCTCCACATGAAGTCTATTTGGGAGATGTATCCATATCTCTGCTGCCATCAATTATTGCATGGAATGCATTAGGAGGAAGAAATAAAGTCCTTATCTTACTTTGAAAGCTCTCACAGGTGAACAATTATAATCCACATTGACTTCATCTGAATTTTATGATAAACCTCTGTACCAATAGAGAGCAAGTCCATTCTGATACATTTAACAAATTTAGTTTTCCATTTCACTGCTATTCCTGCAGTAGCAGGACACACTAACTGTTCATTTTTCACTTTATGGATTTGCTTATTATAATTTAAAAGCACAGAAAATACAGATATAAAGTTTCAAAGATCCTTTACTGATCAATTTTCCAATTGTGATTGTCTTCATAGACATTCAGAAATCCTTTTAATGAATTTGAAGGACCTGTTGATGCTAAAATCCTAAATTATTATGATATAAATCACAATTGTGCCATTTTTCTCAGTTGGGGATCATCCTGCCCCAAAATAAATAATGATTGTAAAACTTCAATTAAAAGAACTTCTACTGGAGTAACATGCAAGATACATGTTTTGTATTTTCTATGTTCTTAACTTTGCTATAAAAGCAAAACTCACAGAAAGAACTAGAAAGCTTTCCTGTCCCACAGCAAAGGGCCAGGCATTCTGTCAATGCTGCAGCTGGCAAGAAGAGGTAACCTTTGCTCCAGAAGTGCCACAGCTGTTTGGAATCTATGCCAACAGGCTTGGGAACCACAGGCCAGGGCAAAGGAGTGTCTGCAAGCTCTATAAGAAGCTGTGCTGTGGGCACTGTGTGTGAGAGGGGAGTGCTGGGGGGGAGGTTCTCCAGGGAAATGGGCAGAGAACAGTTGTCTGCTAGAGAGCATCCGACAGAGGTTTGCAAGAGTTCAGCATATTCATTTATGGGCAAGATTATTGTACGGTTTCCAAGAGAGTAAAGCTAACAGAAAGCCATGAGGAGTAAAAAGCTTTGGAAAATGCAGAGGTGGGGTGGGGAGGTCAGGTCAGATTTTGCTCTGTTGAAAAGATTAGATCAGCTTGCATGTTCCTCTTGTTTCTGTACACCTTAACCCAAGGCTTAGATCATCAGAAAAGTCAGTTTTGCTTAAAGGCAACTGGTATTAGAAGCTGGAAATCACAACAAAGACTTCTTAAAAACATTAGTCAGTAAAATTATCAATGGAGACAATATGAAGAACAACCTAATTTCAAAATACACTGGTGCTGAAAATCTGACATAAATCATCCTGCCTTCAGTAATGGAGCACAGATTCAACAGTAATTTAAATAAGTGGTTTTCTACAACTAATTTTTATTTTTCATACTCTTGAGAAAAAGAGCACATCTAAAATATTACTGCATATAATACAATGTGCATGTCTTGAAAAAAAAGAAGACGACAATAAATTAGGATTATAGTCCCTGTAAATTTACCTTGGCTATCCGCATATTTTTCCCAGAAGTGCTTCCTAGAGGAAGCTCCAGACAGATATAATTACTTCCATGCCTATCAAGCTCAGTATATTCAGGAAGATACTTGTGAGAAATCCAACACTTAAAATATGGATGAATATGCATATTGCAGTACCATGCCTGAGTTGTATAAACTTGCATCATCCGTCCCTACTTTAAACACTTTCCATTTTCATTATGATGTCACACTTTATATAGATAAATTTTTCATTATTTTCAGACATAGAAAAGTAGTCTTTGCAAATCCTTCATTACAAAATGTCAAACTGTATTTATTCTCATTTTTTTTTAAATCCCTGAGTTATAATAACTAATGCAACAGATTTTTTTTTTCAATGAAGATTTACTTAGCAGTACAGTTATTTTTAGTTCTTTTAATGATCTAAAAGTAACATCTTCCAACAAAAGCATTTTATCTTTACATAACACAAGGATACCAGGAAACTGTCAGTCAGTGCATATACAGCAGATTACTCCAGCTACTGACTTCTCTATCACCGTATGGAGAAGGTAGAAGAAAAAAAAGGCAAGAAAATGTTGTGAAGAAAGAGTAGGATTATGTGAAATATACATGTCAATATAGTCCCTTGAGATCTCCACTTCTCCATAGTTCTTCCATCCAAATGAATACCAGATATTTAAAATGCATAATTAATTACATGAACATTAATGACGTTTCAACAACAAAATCATTACATAGCCTCCTATCTTCACTATTTTTTTAGCTTACAAAGCCAGGTCTGTTTTCTTTTATCAGAGAATCATGGCTACTTTTTAATTTTAATTTTGTCAAATCAGAATATATATTAAGGGAGGAAGGGAGTAATCTTAAAAAATTAGTTGCTTTGACAACAAGCTCAAGTATGGCAGCAATGACCCTTGCCTACATTACAAGGTCAGTGTAGTGATCAAGGAGCATGGTAGGCGCAACTTGAACCCAGGACTAGTTCAAGTAGTTTAACTGCAGAATATGACATTGTTGGTACATATTTGCAAGAAAAATAAATAAAAAATAATTTAAAAATCATCAATATACTTTGATATCTGGATGACATGCCTGGTCCAGATTCTTTTCTTTTTCTGTCATACACATTCCAGGTGATCAGGAAAGACATTCTCAAACAAGAGCCCAGCAGAAAAAAATACAGGAAGAAGAGAGAAAAGCCCAAAGATATGGAGCCTACCTTCAGTACAGAATGCCTATCTACAACTGTCTGTCTTCTCATGGCTCAAAAAAGATGGAAAAGCTCCCAGGAAAATGCATTTCTGGGAAGTACATCAGTATATCCTGAATTGTGATTATTCCTCCAAAATTAACAACATGAATTATCTTTCTTTGTCTTCTAGACATGCTGCAGACCCATCAAGGACCAGACTGGACTGGGACATCCCTCTGCATTTCTTTTCACATCACACTTACCAAAGTATGGCTTTGAAACTGCAGCCTTGGAACTCGACTGGTTCATCAGTATTTAATTGGTAGAAAACAGAGATGGAAAATTATGTCAAAGGACATTCCTGTTCATGAAGGAGATCTGTACCTTTGCAGTAGGACAATGATTTTGTTATCATCCAAAAGCTCCAGGAGAGTCACACAGTTTTCCTGAGCTGAAAAGTGACAATTTTCTTGAACTCAACAAGGATATTTAAAATATTGAAGTTGTTGAAAAAGAGTTCCATTGGTTAGAGAAGCCTTGAGAATACAAAGCATTTACAGTGTGTATCACTGAACTGGAGGCTTATTAAGCCAGTCTCTAATTAATGTAACTATCTCAGCAGAAAATTAGTCACTCATTCTTTTTATAGTACCAAATCATCTATTTATCACAGTACCCCTTAATAACTTCCATGAATAAGGAACACAAACATTTCCTTCCTATAGCCTACTTCCCCACAAAACATCTCTTCCTCCCCTCCCCAAAAAAAACAAACAAAAAACCAACCAACCAAAAAAAAACTCCAAAAAAACAAAACAAAACAAAACCAAACAAAGAAAAAAAACCAAACAAAAAAAACCAAACAAACAAAAAAAAACCCAAACCAAACCAACCAACCAAACAAACAAAAACCACAAAAAAACCACACCACGAAATAAACCCTAGGAGTTCTTCTCCTCCTTTATTTAATGTGTTTCACTAAGATTTGTACAAGAAATCAATAAGAAAACAGCCAAAGAGTGGGGGAGTCTGCATTTGACCAAGTTCTGAAGACATTTAGCTAAAAAAAAAAAGCTAAAGTTCCAATTCTAAATACTCATAACTGAGAGATGAACAGTTTGAGATTAACACTGAAATAAAATATAAAAGCTTAGTCAGGAAAGGGTAATAGAATTTTAACTGGTTTTATCACATCACTGGCACATGGAAGCTAACTTGTTGCAACTAACAAGAACAAGTTCAGCATGCTCAAGACCAGTTCCCTTTGCTCAGCTGAAATTCTACCAGAACACACTGCCCTGACAGTCAACAGATGTCTCTGACTCAGGTACCCTTATTCCAACAGCTAGACAGTAACAAAACATTAGCTACCAGCTACTTCAGTGCCTTCCACAAGTGAAGGTGGTGCTTATGGATCAAGATACAGTAGTTTTTGAATTCCAATAATTTAATGTCTTCAGAGAGCTGCAAGTCCTGACCATTTCTCTGCCTTGTATTTTGACATTTTAACAGTCTGTTACTGGAAATGACAACAACACTCATACAATGTAAAGGTTTACTATAAGAAGAGTTATGAATGACATAACAGAAGATGCTAACAACTTAAGACTAAGCCATCAACCTAAACGGTAATTAAACCCAAGAGTTATACAAAACAGTAAATGCATCTCACAAGGAACGAAAACATCCATTAGAATTCTGACTGTGGAATCAGACAAGCAACAATTTGCTACAGGAAGCTGTCTCAGCACACTAGAATGTTCTGAAAGTATCGTTAGCTCTTACCACTTCTTCTGCTGTAATCCATGAAAGAAAGAGTAGACAAACACAGCTTTGATTTAGGAGACATTTGACAGAAAAATTGACCCAGAGCTAACAACTAGCTTGATAATAAAAGTATTATTTATTCAGCTTATTAATTGCATACTATTAATAGTTTTCTTTATCATACTAAAATTATCTGAGTGTGCTTCATCTGGCCCATTTGTACCACATCCTAGTTGCACTGCAGAATAAAATTAAATGCACACATGAAATACATAAGAAAAAAAGTAAAAATAACTAAATATCAATTTTAAAAAGAAATGCTTAATAAGCTTGATACCATACTCAAGCAGTAGCAAAACCCTGCCATATTTGGAATGGCAATGCAGTAGTGCCTCAGAGTTCATGCATTTTGCGGACAATATTTTCTTCCAGAACAGAGTTTCCTTTAAAAAAATGAGTGGCCACTCCAAAACATGGTGTTTACCACCAAATTAGTTCTGAACAGTCCTCTTTCTGATTCCTTTTTCTTTCCATTCACACACACGTATACTTTCTGGCAACATCCCACAAAAGTCAGAATAGAACTTCCAAGAGCTTTCCAGACATTTGTAAAATTGTGCAAAGCTTCAAACAGACAGTTCTTTCATTTAATACACAGAACAAACCTGATAGATAGATCTTAGCTACAAAAAAAGAAAAGTCAAGTTTACCAAATGCAATAAGGACCTAATACTTTGTTTTAAACTTCTAAGCAGAGAAGGCACAAAGTAGAAATAACTAATAATAATAATAATTGCTTAAGCACAAACAAGATATGTTCGATTTTAATGCACAAAACAATTTAGCATTTCAAAATCTTGGGGATTTGGGGGACAGCATTAAGGGGAGAAATTTAGCTCAGCTGAATTCAGCAAAAGGTTTAGCACTGATTTTGTCAATCAAAAATCACCCCTACACCTTAAGCTATAGATGATGATGAAAGCTCAGTCTTCACTGTTTTATATTTTTAGCCTTTTTTAAGTACTTTCTTCCTTATTAGGAACTTAATTTTTTTCATCTGCCAAAGCATCTGTTCTTTGCAAGGATTCACCATTTCAGCTAATTCACCAAGGCAGCAGCATTAGGCTCAAGGAATATAAGTATACATAGATCTATTGTGATTTTAAAATATTCTTCAGATCTGTTGAAGAACCTGATAACGGTTAGTTAAAAAACAAAAAAACAAAAANCCAAACAAACAAAAAACAACCCCAGCCACTAAGCTCCTATGTTCAACCACTTCTTCCTTCAACCAGCTACGGTCCTGGATGATGAGGATGAAGAGAGGTTTTCGCCACGAGCCCGCAGGGCGGGGACGGTGCCCAGGGCGGCCCCTTTGTGCCTGCCCGGCCGGGGCTGCTCTGCTCTCAGAGCTGCTGTTTCAGATCGAACCGGAGCGGGCGCGGTACCTGCGGTGTTCCTGCAGCACCCATCGCCTCACGGAAAGCCGCACCCGAGCGTTCGCGGGCACCTGAAGGGAGGGGAGGAGGGGGAACCGCCCTGTCCGCGGCCGGAGCTCTCGGGCCGCCCTGCTGGGGGACGAAGCGGGCATCACTGAGTTGCATCATCGGCCCTCCTCCCCGCGCCGCGGGACAGGGAGCCCGGGGCGAGCCGGCCCGGCCGCCACTGGGCTCAGCCGGCGCTGAGGGGAAGGGGCGCAGCGGCGGCGTCCCCCGCCCGCCCGACGGTGCTTCCCGCCCGGAGCCGCGGCCGGGGCAACGGGGCTGAGCAACGCCGCTGTGCCCCCCGTGCCTTTGCCCCCAACTCCGGGTCTTAGCCGCTGCCCTGCGCCCTCCGGGCGTTTCCGCAGCTGGTCACGGCGCTCGCTGAGCCCATCAGGCAGCTCCCGCCCGGCGGCCAGAGCATGGAGTGATGTGAGGGAAGCCGCGGCAGGACCGCCGGGTGAGAGGGGACTGGACGTGGCAGTCGGTCCGGGCAGCAGTCTCGGAGCTTGTCAGCTTTTTTATTTGCAGCTTCATCTTTGCTGGCAGCTGGGTAAGACAGTTTTTAGTCAGAAACTTGTCTTCATAACCTTTTCCAGCACAGGACCCAATAGCGCCCAAGTCAGCAAGCCCTGCCTGGTGATAAACGGCTTTACAGCTCTTTCTCAAATCCTTTTTAAGTAAACCTTTAGAAATTATTCTGCAAGGTCATTTGCTACAGCAATGGGGATAATTTATATGCTGTAAGCGTCAAAATAAAGATGTTCGTCCACTGTAGTGTCTATGAAGCATTTGGTGGCACTAGAAGTGTTACCTACATCTGTCCCTCATACAGGTTTGAGCCTGTGTGGGGGTTTTTAGTCATAGTTCTCTCTCTCTAGAGGACTGAAAATACCTCAGAATTAATTAAGGAAAAGGTAACACTTTTGTTAAGAAAATAAAGGTGAGCTTTGCTTTTCTTTTGTTCTTAGTCTTCATCTGCTCTTCAACAGTCATAAAATTAGCCAGTTATGCTTCTGCATTTTAATTATTAAAAAGAATTCTAATAAAGTCAGGAACTACAAACATATCCTAAATAATTTCCCCAAGAGAGACTTATCTTTTGTTTTTGTTTTTGTTCTTTTTTTTTCTTTTTGACTTATCTTTTCTTTTTTTTTTCAAATTGAGAGGAAAGCTAATGCCGCTACTAGCAATTTGATAGGTGAAACGTGTTAACATCTTTGAAATGGGTCCTGATGTCTCTACTGACTTTGGGCAGCAGGTTTGTTGCAGAGCCCAGACAACTTGACTCATGGAATAAACAAGGGTCTGCACAAGCCTGAACTTCTTAACTTTGGCGTAAAATAGTAGGTTTAAGGTGGGAATATGTGGTAGGCAGTTCAGGACGGATGTACCTTCCTGGTGCCTCAGCCGATGGGGAAAAGAAGAGGGCCAGGAGTTTATGATAAAAGGAGGCTGCATCCTCCAAAACTCTTTTTTTCCTCCCTTTTTTTCTACCTCTACTGCTAACTACTGACCTTGAATAGACTGTGCTGGTTTGTGCTGGGGTAGAGACATTTTAAATGTTACTTATGCTTTATCAGCAGTCTAGAGAAATACATAACAAGGATTTTAATTGCATGTATTATTATTTGGTACTTCCAAATGATTACTGTAATGCAGCTTTGTGTCCTACCTTGGCTGATGCAGGATTGCAAAGAGTATAAAGACTGCTGAGGCATTATCTTTGAGCAGGACAGGTTTTGTAATCTTTCTGTTGCTTCTGTACAATGTCAAGCACAGAAATGGATCAGAAGAAAGCAACTATGACTTATTCTTGTATTTGCAAGGACTTGCACTGCATAAATAGATGTGTTTAACACAGCCTTTGCATCTGCCAAACTGAAATCTAATGTAATGTGGTTCATAGAATGCTGATTTTTATATCAAGTTTGTTCTCTTCTAATTATATGCAATAAGAATTTTGTATCATTCTAATTATACTTATTAAAATCACACATAATAGAAGTAGTCAAGAGAATTCAATAGAGTACATGGAGTAAGCTGTTCTAGGCACATAATTCTAATGCATCAGAGTTATTTAACTGTCATAGAATCATCATGGGATGTTAAGGGCTTGGAATGGACCTTAACCAACCCCCCCACGCCATGTGCAGGGACATCTCTCACCAGACTGGGTTGCTCAAGGCTTTATCCAGCCTTTTTTGAACACTGTCAGGGTTCACAGTCATCTGGGGCCTTAACATTTCTGAGTATTTTATCCTCTATTTACAATTTTCTAGGTGAAAATCTAGGTGATGTATTTTAATATTACTTATGTCAAACAACTATATTTAATTTTTGGTCAGTGGGCTTTTTTCATGATAGAAGTTTTAACTTTTCTCTTTTGTAGCAAAACAGTCATTCCATAAATCTGAAAAACAAACAACAGCATTAGCTAACACACCTCTCTGATGGGTCATAAAACTGGAATGTATTTAGTACTGAAAAGTTACTAGTCTCAGTTAAAGACAGAACTTTTGACACCGGATGTTCTGGCACACATCCTTGTGGCCCTCTGTTGTGCTGAATTATTTACAAAAGTCTGAAAAGAGCTATGATTTGCTTTCGGTGGGGTTTTCTTGTGTTTTAAAAGTCCAGTATTCTGGTTCTGTCGGCCTTATGCTTGTGCCTACCAATATATTTCCTTTGTATGTGCTTAACACATGCTAGGATTAGGATGCCAAACTGAAGTACAGGGAAATGTCTTGCTAATTAGAAGATAATTCTTGGTAGCTTCCAAGCTCTAGGCTGGACAGCTTACAAACAGCTGTGTAGTGGTGTTAGAGGAAAAATCTGTCAATCTAATGGTATGTTTCATTATCTTTTTTTTTTTTATTATTCCATAGTTGTTCAACAGAACAATGCATGCCCGTATGCAGCTGACTATGTTTTTACACTGTCTAATTAGCTTTTTAATCCATACCCTGTTCTAGTACTTTCTGTACAAATAGGGTGATAATAAATTCATTTTTATCTCTTCAGAAATCAAACTATCTGTTTCTTTTGGAAAAGATAAATGACATGATGAACTGTTGTCCACCTAAACATTCAACATTTCAAAGAAAAAAACCAAAACCAGACCCTCTACTATGGGAAATTTCTGACATTAATTTTAATACGACTGTCTTTAAGTTAGTTTTAAATGTGTAGCACCAGGTTTTACAATACCGGCCATTGTTTGGGGCTATTTTTGTTTGACTGTTCTGTAGATGGGATGCCAACTGTGCATTTTAATGGGAAAAAGATTACAAATTAAATGCATGATTAAAAATAAATGTGATAATTAGTCATAATCCACAAAAATCGTGGGCATATTTGATAGCCCAGATCCTTACGTGCTTTCCTTCTGGATTTCATAATGACATTATTTCAAATCAATGTTAATTTATGTAGTAAGACCTCTGTTCTGTAACTTAATGACATGCAAACACATTGGTATCCATGTCATATAAATTGTTACAAAGAGGTGTTAACTTGGAAATAGTATTTTTTACCCTTCAACTGAAGGGCACCGCTCTTGGTAAGGAATACAGTGGAAAACAGCATTGTACTATTTTGGCTCATAAAATAAAAAGCAGTTTACATGTAATGTAAACTTCTGGTGAAAATCTTAGTAATTGTAGTATGCTACAAACTTTTTTTAAAAGTTGTTTTGAATTCTGTGAGCATGATTAATGGAGAACTTGTGGTTTTGGTTTTTAAATTAGATTCTTGTCCAAATAACAATTCCCTACCCACAGCAGGGGTCCTATTTCCATTTGGTTTTTAAGTATTTAAGGAGTACACAATATTGCAATTTTTTTCCATATATAGATAATTTGGCATGTTAGCACACTTCCCTTGCTCCAGCTGACTTTGTGGCACAGTTGCCAAAAGCCCTTTGGGACTTGGCTGAAGAACTCTCACAACATAAAAGCAAACTGCTTGGTTTTTTTAGCTGGAAAGGAAACTCCTGTTAGTTTTAAATTAGTCTTGAACAGCACAGCTGCTCTCTCCTGTAGATCTACATTAGATTTGTTGAATCAGCTAGCTTTTACTCCTTTTAACAGAGGTCTTGATCTGCAAGCTAGATTTATTCTTGCTTCCTTTCGACCTTGGAGGAGGAGCAAAAGCTGTAGTTTTGGCAGATGAGGTTACCTGCCATTATCCTTCACCCCGCTGTAGCAACAGAGTATCCACTGCCTTTCACCTCTGCCTCTGGCTTGTGGGGAGAAAAAAAAATTGAAAAAGGGTATGAATCTAAAATTACGTAAAATGTTACACCATATCTCACTAGCTCTTCAGCTGTGTGCAGGTGTTACTTTTCAAGAAGATGGGAAGAGTTTGAAGGAGGTGAATTGGATGGGCTCCTTTGCTGAGGAGTACTTGGAGCAAGCTGGGGGCAGCTCCCATTAAAAGTCGCTGATCTTTATTGCTTCGCTACAGCCTTATTTTGATTGATGCCCGGGAGTGGAGTGAGTCTCAGAAAAGGGAGAAAAATGGGGTTTTAGTAGCCGCCTGCTTGTGGCGGTGCCCAGTGGTGCTGGAAGAACAGGCGCTGGCAGGGAGCACATCTCTACTCTTGCCAGAGGAGAGCAGAGTGCTGTGCCCTCTTCTGGGTTCCTCAGTACAAGAAAGGCAAGCAGCTCCTGGAGAGGGTCAGTGGAGGCTACAAAGATGATCGGAGGTCTGGAACATCTCTCTTATAAGCAGGGACAGTGGGAGCTCGGCCTCTTTAGTCTAGAGAAGAGGCAACTGAGAGGGGATTTAGGGGATCTCATTAGTGCATATAAATACCTTAAATGTGGGTGCCAATAGGGGAGTGCTGGAGTTTTCTGGTGGCACCCAGAGACAGGCCAGGGAGCAATGGCCATCAACTAAAATACAAGACGTTTCACCTCAACATGGGGAAGAACTAGTTTACACTGAGGGGGCAGAGCACTGGAACAGGCTGACCAAGGAGGCCGAGGAGTCTTGCTCTCTGAAGGAATTCCAAGCGCACCTGGACGCGTTAATGTAGCACCTGTTCTATGTGACCCTGCGTTGGCAGGCAGGGGGCTTGGCCTGGATGATCTCTAGAGGTCCCTTCCATTTCTAACAATTCTGTTATTCTGTGAGACCGTTCCAGGCGGGAGCGCCGACTCGGAGCAGCTTCCAGGCCGCTCGGGGGCGGCAGCAGCACCACCCGCGGCCGGGCGGAGCCGAGGTGCTCGGCTGGGCCGGGCGGCGGCCCGCTTGCACGCTGGGATTTGCAGTCCGCCCTCCCTCCTCCCTTCCTGGTCAGGCGGCGGGGCCGCCTCTCTTCTTCCGGGAGCGGCGCGCTCCCGTTGGCGGGGACCGGGAGAGGCGTTTGTTGACTTCCTCGAAGGCGGCGGGGGCGGTGCCGAGCCCCGGGAATTCCCCGCGGTGGCGGAGGCCGAAACCGCGGCCGGGCCGGTGAGGTGGGGGCGATGGGCGCCCAAGGGGGCCCGAGCGGAGACCGCGAGGGGCGGCGCTGCCTCCCTGCCGAGCTGAGCGCCCGCCGCTGACCCGCTCGGCCAAGCGCGGCCCGGACAGGTTGGTCCCGGCTCGGGAGGAAACGCGGGGCAGCTCCGCCCGGGGCTCCACCGGGGTGCTGGGGAGCTCCGTGGCCCGTGGAAGAGGAGCGGCTCCCCCTGGGAAAAAGAGGCTAGTCTTTAGTTTCTCTTCTTGAAATAGAGTCGTCCTCGTAGAATCTCAGAATTGTTAGGGTTGGAAGGGACCCCGGAGATCATCCAGTCCAAGCCCCCTGCCAAGGCGGGGTCACCTCGAGCAGGTGACAGGTGACACAGGAGCGCGTGCAGGTGGGTTTTGAATGACTCCAGAGAGGGAGACTCCGCGCCCTCCCTGCTCAGCCTGTTCCAGTGCTCTGCCTCCCTCATATCAAGGTCTTCCTGATGTTGAAGTGGAACTTCCTGAGTTTCAGAAGGAGCAGGCTGTCGGTCTTGTGCCGTGTCCCTTCCTGTCCTACCCAGTCACACTTGGCCGGAATAAGGGGGTCATCCCGTGGGGGGACGGTGAGCGAGGCTTGCAGGTACCGCTACCAAGCTGGGTTCGGGCCTCGGACAGGCAGTCAGGCGGGTTACAAAGCTGCCCCTAACCGAGCGCAAAAACTGGATGGGTTCTTGGAGCTGCAGTCTGTGCCTTGGTACAGGGGGAATCTGGTAGAGGAAATGAGCAAAGCAGGACTACGGGTGTGAAAACAGAAACATGATGGAATATTGAAGCAGACAGAAATACAGCTGCTGCAGGGCGTATTCGTTAGGAAGAAGGGAGTGCAGATGAGCATTGAGGTAGTTGTGTATGCTAGTGGTGCTTTCAACTTCTAAGAAATTACATCTTCAAATCTTGGAGTTTCACCTGGTAGGGAAAATACCATTATCTCATTAAATAAAATGGTCCCCTAGCAACTTAGAAGTGAGTGTCAACTGTTCCCGTGAGTTTTTTTAGGAGCTTTTTGTTTCTTAAGGAGTTTTTTCATTTCCCCACTACCTTTTCACTGTATGTATGCAGTAAAATCAGTGTGCTGGAAACAGACTCTGGAAAAAGTGGAGTCGGGAGAATTATTGCCAGGACAGTTAACTCAGCTCTGGGCTCCAAAGGTCAGTTTCTCTTCTGAGACTTTCTCTTCAGAGTTTTCTGGGAAATGTTGTTATGGGCTATGGGAAACATGTCATTTCCTGGAGAGTGGTGTATGATCATGTGCTACTGATCATAATTACCACTTGTAATTGAAGTTACCTGTTCCCACATCTATTTTAGAATTTTAGTAATTCTACTAGAATTACTGTAGAAACCAAAAGAAATCTAAGATTATGACTACTTTCTGTTCTTTGAATAATTGCTGTTTAATAACAGGACTTTTGTTAGAAGTGTTTATCAGATAATTGCCCCTAAGTAGATGACTGTTGCTTCAAATTTTAAACACAATTTTTTCACCTAAACTCACTTTTCTTCCAGTAGCTGTAACAGGTGAGGCACATTTCCAGTTGGATTAAAAGTTAATGGCATTACGTAAGGCTTATCACTGAACTTGTGAACTTATTGAATGTTAATTAATCTGGCAATTTAATTGAGTAGAAGGAAACTTGTGACTGGGAGGTAGGACCTGCTGTTTAGTTTACAAAAGAAGATATAAAAAAGAAACCAACCAAACAAATCCTCTAAACTTTTGGAAATAGTTATCCTTTATAAAACCTTTGAAATGGGAAGGAATGAACACCAGAATAAGAGTTTTTCAGTAACTTTTAAAGATATTTGTATTTGGTGCTAGAAATGTTTAAGAGCCAAAAGCCATCTTCTTCCTACTTATATTTCTTTGACAGTACTGCTCCTAATTAGTTTCAACATTAAATGTAATAGTTTAATAAACAGGATTATATGATGCTGAAAAGATAATATTTTATTGACTCCCCCTTCTGAGTTTTTATTTTCCCCCTTTTCAGGTAGTTATCAGGGACAGTGAATATTGTGACAGCATCCACAAGAAGGCAGATTTAATACATTATATTGAGGATGCATAAGGTTTGCAAATTAGCAGTGGAGGTACTGGAGTCTGCCACTGCTCAGAGAAAGTAAAATTTATCAAGCCGTGTTGTCATAAAATGGGCTTTTTATTGCTTTTCTGGTTCTTTTGAGAGTAGATTATTTCTTGTAAAAGCCTTGAGATTGAAAAAAATTGCCTGTTGCACCTAAGGAGATTTTGCTTGGCTTTTCTAGTTTACCCAGATATTTTGGATAGATGAGCTAGAGTGATCTGGTGTGTGAGCTTGGAGACAGTATTTCCATTTCCTGAAGGCAGTAAACGAAAGTGCTCTGGAGGTTGGATGTAGCTCACATGGTGATGTGTTTCTGAAGGAGCACCGAGTATGCTGAGGCAGCTGGGCTGTCCCGGTACACAGGGACTCTCTGGGAGGGCGCTGGGCCTGTGGACTTCAGCTGTATGGAAGGGTGAACAGCAGCCAAAGTAGCAGCTACTGAGATATGTGTGTGTTTGAGTTTTTTTTCTCTTTACAAATGGAGCAAATATGTGTAAAAAGTGATGCCTTTCTCCGTAGGACAATCTGTTCACAACTGGAACCAAAGACAGCCTAAGATTTCTGAAGGAGACATGCAAAGTAATGGATGCTTAAAGAGACTGGCAGTCTTGCTTGTTTTAACATCTTGTGTCATATGCTCCAAGTACTGTGTGGAGTTTTGATGCCAGCTGCAGGAATTCTGTATTATTCCTTGCTGTACTGAAGTGTCTTTTAGAAAACAAAAAAAATCAGTACAATTTTTTTCTGAAATTAAGGTGAGGGCTGCAACATGCTCACTCAGGATTCCTTTGGTTCAAACGCATTTCTTGAATTTAAAGGGGTTTTTTTAATGTCTGCATGCATATATGTATACCCTTCTATGTAAGGCAAGATAAATCACTGCAAAAATTATGCTGTTGTTATTAACAGCTGGAAACTGTTCATACTACCACTATGAAGTCAAACCCCTTGAGTCTGGAAGGTAGACAGGAAAGCAACCATCTTGAAATTACTTGCATTTGACATTTGGAAATATTTTGAAAACTGTTTTATTTTCTTTCAAATCAACTGTTAGGCCAAAATAGGAATCTGATTCATACTGGGAAAAATTTAATGTAATCCTGCTTTTACCACCTCTCCTTCTGATCTGAGAATAAGATTAGCATTTCAAACTACAGAGCTCTGTTTGTGCAGTGGTCTGTTTGCTATTAGAGCCTCTGCATCCCATGTTCCTTGTATGTAGAATGTGTTTTATATTTAACTGCCTCCCATGGTGTTAATGACTAGTATTCATAAAGCTCTTTAAAGAAAAAAGCTATGTTTCTGCCAAGCATTAGTAAGATATGGGAAAACATTATTTTGCTCAAGATATTTATTGTATTAAATCAAAGCTGCTCTATAATCTGTGTTAAGCAACAGAAGTGGTTCCTGTTAATTCTTCTTTCTTCACATTATGTGAAGGAAATCTGAGGTGGTGCCACCTCTTCAAACTCATTTGCTTATAAACAGGGAACATAATTAGTCCTGCTAGAACTTAATACTGTTTCCTGTCAACAATGTATTCAGGTTGGTTTTTTTGTTTGTTTGCTTTTAAATATTAGTTATTTAATACAAACAGTAATACTGGTACTCATTTAATGCATTTATTTTTGGACAAAAAGTCCATGACATTAAAGTTCTTTTAAGCAAGTTGTTTTGTGTGCAGATCCTTCTGAAGTGTAAATGCAATACGTTTATCACAGACAAAGTATTTAATTACTGTGCTGAAGTAAAGGGAGTAAAAAGTGTTAGGGGGACCTTTCTTGGGATGGGATGTGTGGTAAATGGGATTGTGAAGTTTGCCCTAAGAGGCCAAGATGGACATTAATTGTATTCATAGATATTAACTTGTCAGTATATTACTGCAGATATTTTAGTGAGAAATCTTTCACTTGAACTGGTTACTGTAGGACAGATTATCTCATGAACTGCAGCTCCAGAGAGCTCAAAATTCACTCAAGTGCTTCAGAGAGACAGCTCTGGGGCATTGGCAGCTGTGCATACAAGTGTGGCTTTGAATTAGGAGAAGTCAAATTAAAACAGGGCATAACTCTGTGGCTGGACTTGGTGAATCCTCCTGAAAGCCCTTCTGGTATCCTGCCAGATTTGAGGAGTTGTAACCTGTGGAATAATCAAAACATTTCTTTGATTGTTTCTGTCAGTTCATATTTTTAAAATGAGGTAATATAATACTGGAGAATCCAAATTTTGATTCCTGTCCTTGAATGAAATTAAAGGCTTCAGCTGTAGTTGGGGATTTCTTACAGACATAGCCCCTTTTTCTATAACTGAGGGTTTCTGTCTATCCTGACAGCAAGAAAAGCTGGATGAGCTGTGCATTTCACCATGGCCTTATTTATAGTACTGCTGATTTTGAATTGTTTAATGGCAGCTTGTCATCACTTAGTATGCAATACAGTTAGTCAAAAATGTGTATATTGGATTTTTCTGAACTGTTATCTTGGGTGTAGAAATTTAGAAAAGCATGCAAACAAAGTCCCTTTGAATTATGTGGAATTACATGCTTCTCTTCTAAATAATCTCCAGTTCTGGCTTAGAGAGCACCACCAGAAAACCCCAGTTGAATAATGCTATAAACTAAATGAGATCTTTCAAGTAAAAAAATGTTAGAGTAACTGGTCTTAGCAGGTGCAGGTTAGGTGTGTACTTGAATTTGAAAAATAGTATTTGTGTATGCTGAGTCTTATTTGGAAGGTGTTTTTCTCTTAGACACTCATAAAGGCACTTTTAGTTAACAAAATGCAGAATAAATAGTTTTCTGATGTTGTTTCCTGTTCTCTCATATTGCCATCTCCTGGTAAAACTGATGTGTGCAAGAAATAGGGAATGTATGATGCCACAAGTTTAGGAGCTATAGGAAAGTATGAGGACAAAGACCTATTTTATGTACAAGGTCACAAACCTTCTGCGTTCTTTGAGAGATAATGATAAGCTGTGACACTTCTTTAATGACATTTGAGTCAAGTGTTCAGAGAAAATGATGTGTGTTGCCTTGAGAGGGCAAGCTCTTGAGAATTTGATGAGATGAGTGACAAGACTTGCAGGGCCTTTGGTGAAATGGGGGAGGATAAGCTGGTATGTTATGCTCATCTTGGAAGACAAAAATGAGCAATTCCTTCAGTCAGTTAATGCAGTTTGAATGATGTGGTGCTTTTGGTCAAGGTCACCCTGTGCATGGAGTGATACTGTTCTGAAAATGAAAAGGAAGCAAACCTTTTTTGCTCTTTCTACTTAAATAGCACAGAAATCACACAATATTCAAGGCAGTACAACCAAGCAAGGGAAGCTTAGACTACTTTTTTTGTCAGAATGGATCAAACAATGTACAAGGCATCTATTCACCTCCTGAACATAACCATTAAAAGGATTTCAGCTTTGGTTTGTAGTGTTCTTGTCTTTTTTTCACTGTTGAAATGCCACTGCTGTCTTATTTTGTATAAATGAGCTGTCACATTTTTTTATCATGTTCTCTAACTGGCTTGGAGCAAATTGAGACAAATGTGATAACAGCACCATTGTTCAGCAGTAGCTGTACTACAGCTCTTCATAATGCTGCACTCTGTAAGCTTTCCAGCATAGAGAGAGAAATTCGACCATATAGACAAGCTCCAGGCCTTTACATCTTATAATCTATAAACAAATGGAAGTCTAGTTGGAATTCAAATAGCAAATACACAGTAAAAGCAGCAATTGTGGCCATGGGGGTTTTTTGCACTAATGTCTGCCTTTTCTGCAAAGTTCTCCTGATCAAGTTGGTTTTCTGTTGAAGTAAGTTTTTCCTGCAGTACAAAAAACTGTCTTCATTGTGCTCAGTTCTTTCATTCCAGCATTTCTGTTGGTTCATTAGCTAATCATCAGGAACCTAAGGATTTGTTGAAGGGAAAAATATAAAAGTCTCTTTTTCATAGAAGTCACATCAGTAGTTTGTTTAAAGGGTAGCATTTCTTAGTATTAAAAGCAAGTAATCTTGATGTTCATAGCTAAATGAGATGTGTCTTTCTTTGGTTGGTTGGTTTTGACTTTTGGGGGTTGGCTTGTTTTTAAATAAAACCCCAAAACTTGTCTCTGATAACTAGTAACTCTTAAGGAAAATACTTTTGGGGGTTTTTCCTTGAGACTAGGTGCTCAAGAAAATATATAGAATTTCTTTAAGGTGGTATTTTCTTATTTTATGTTTTGCTGTGCCTAAATGATGTAGGTTATAACAAAAACTCAGTGTAACATTTACTTGGCATTTGTCATTCAGGTAGATCTGCCTGGTATTTTTAGAGTGACATTTTATGAATGGTCAGATTATTGTCAGTTTTCTCCATACATATTAAGGCAGATCATGTTACTGAGCATGCTTTCATTCTCATCATATTTTCAGTCAAAAGTTAGTGTAATTGTTCAGAAGGAGGTTTTTTACTTTGACCAAGGAAAGAATAGCTATTAATGCAGTCTCTTTAAGGACAAATGCAAGTGTACTTTAGGATTCCATTCTAAAGTTTTGGAAAAATGTAAGTATTTGTGTTCAGAAATGAAGGAACATTGGCACTTGTGCTCAGGAACCATAGTAGGTAGTTGCTTTGTTGGAACTATACTCTATTTTACTGCTCAGTGCTCACTTGCAAAAGCCCTGATACAATATTCCTTTGGAGTTCAGATAGCTTGTACCAGCCAAATGCTGTGTTGGTATTAAGACTTAATAAAAATTAATTTGAGGATTCATAAATCTGATATATACTCAAAATATTTTTATCAAGTAACAATTTCTTTTCTACACAGTGTATTTTCAATACGGATTCAAAATGGATTTCAAGATTTTTTTCTGTGATATTATGATACTTCCTGATTATTCAAGTCTTGTCATACTTAGAAGCACTCTGCAGTATTATTTTGGAAGCTTTTCAGACTCTTGATGATTTTTGTGGAAACTTAGCACTTATATATGTCTTTTTAACAGCTGCCATGGAGGAGTTGGTAGAGGATGACATCTGTATTTTGAACCATGAGAAAGCGGACAATGGTCACAAGAGAGACAGTGATATTCCTGTTCCATCATATACTGGAGATGAGTCTGTTGCCTCACACTTTGCACTTGTCACTGCATATGAAGATATCAAGAAACGACTGAAGGAGACAGAGAAGGAGAACTCCTTCTTAAAAAAAAAAGTGAGAATTTTAGAAGAAAAGGTAAGAAAACAGTTGATGTACCATTTCCTGGTAGCAGCTTCTTTTTTGCTTCTGGCTGGATTGCAGAGAAGAAGGTTAAGGATTTAAGATATATAATTAAAATAATTTCTACCTTAGAAAATTTTTGTAAATTGTTTTATTTGTTTAAGTGAAATGCAATTTGTTCCTCTGGTAGTGTAGCTTTGTCATACTGGCATTTTTGATTCTCACTTGGCACATATATGATGCAATGCAAGGACAGTGGCTTTGATTCAGACAGATGTGTAGCTGCATAGAATTTGTCACTGTAGTTTTTGGGTGCCTCTTTATGGTGTTTATTAGCTTGGGCACATGTGACACAGTATTTTTGAACAGTGAGGTGCAAACCTTCTAAATTATCACAATTCAGGAATTATCTGTCAAAAGGCTCTCTTGCGCTCAGCGTAACAAAATGATAAGGAAAAATTGGTTGCCAAGAATATCCAGCTAGGTCTAGCTAATCGCAGCCTCAAGCATGAAATACAAAGTTGCAATGCTTAACATAGATTTTGGCTGGCTGGCTTTTGATGCGGTAATTCTAAAATGTAAGTGAATCTTGGTATTTGTTTTATAGCAGTTTCTCATGGCCATAAACTAGTGAAGTTCATTAAAGCTAAAAATTGACCAGGGCACAGGTTTTTCTCTCCAGGTAATGAATGCTGTCATTAAACATACATCCATTGTTCAGGACCTAGTGTCTTTGTACTGCAGAGGTTCTTGACTTTGATAGATTGCTTTCTTATATAAGATGCAAAGACACATCCTAGTGTTAGAGCTGAGACATTTTTTAGGAATTTCTCCTGTCTGCTACTGACTTTTAAAAGCTTTCTAAGTGCATGTTATTTTGTGGCATTGGAATGAAGAACTGAGTCACACTTGGCACACCTTTCAAACACTCTGAAATTCTTGGGGAAGACCCGATTGACTTTTCTGAAAAAGCAAAACTATCTCAGAAGTTTATATAAGGTCTGAGGGGATGTTTGGAATAGGAATAGAGCTTTAGACTTACTATTCTCTGAATCATGCTGAGTTTAACATCTTTTATGTGGTTACTCAAAATCGCAATAAACAGGATTTGACCTCGACAGTTCCTTTTGCCTTGTGTCTTTTGGTTTGGTGTGGTTCAGCTTAATTCTCTTGATGATACTTTGTTTTCTGTAGAGAAAACTTTTTTGTATGTGAATACCATAAAAATGTTTCTATGAGGGAGGTGTATTGAGAAGGTCAAGACTGTTACTGACTTTCAGTCTTTGTCAATAGCTTCTATACCTGTATGCTTAAAAAATATATGGGGAGTTACCCCTTTGGAGTTTTCAATTTCAGTGTGCATGGAAACTTCCAGAAAGCTTATTAAGGTTTGTGTTCTATTTGAGTGGCTTTATTAGGAGAAGAAAAATACAAAGGACAGAACTTAAAAGTAGTCATACATGTACTTTGAGAATCAATACAAAAAAGCAAAGGGCAGGAGCTTCCTATTTTGTGGCTTGTTTTCCCATACTTTCTTTCAAGCAAACACTTAAAAGAGGAGATATTCAAGGTACATACATGAGTGTCAATGCTTTGTTTTAGTAATTTTTTTGTGTGACTCTTAATTTTTAAGAAAATATGTTTAAAGGAAGTGTGCAGAATAAAAAGAATGAAAAGGAAATGCAATACTTAATTAAAGCAAGAACTTTTTATATGAATGAATGTAGTTTGATGTAAGACTTCTTTTCTTTCTATCTTACTAAAAACACAATATATTTTAACTCTGTTCCCCTTTTCCTAGCAATCCAATTGGTAGTGCTTATTCTGCCTTGCTTGTCTTTTGCCATAGTAGGCAGTGAGATGGTGGTGATCCGAAAGTTAATAGCTGTTTGTGAAATAATTCTGCTTTGGCTTTTCTTACATAAATACACTAAAAAAGAATCTTTATTTAAAATATGAGGCATTTAAGAAATTTTGTTTGGTTTCCTTTGAACTTTCTACATGTTGTGTATTTATATGCTTAAAATTCCTTTCTCAAAAAGCAGTTTACATTTTTCAGAGCCTTGAAAAAATATGATTAAGGGATTGTCGGTGTGAGTAATCCTGGCTTATGAATGGTTTTTAATACTCATAGGAGTAAACTCATAGCAGTCTACTGGGAAGTGGCCCTGTCCATGGCAGGAGGATTGGGCTACATGAGCTTTTAAATGCCCTCTTTCAACTCAAACTACTCTATGATACTAGAAATTAGTGACCATTAAGTATTGATGAAGATTTCAGAATTTGTAGACAGCCTTCTGTAAAAAACTTTGGCCCATACCAGTGTATTTGATTAATGTATTATCTAAACTGAAAAAAAAAAAGGGAAAAGCTATTAGATTAATATTGCAGGCTGTACCATTGCCTTTTTAAAATTTTGCAGTTCTCAGCATAACATAAAAAACATCCCATTTCTCCTGTGTGTTAAACGCTCAGGTGCTTGGCTCCCGGCTGGAAGAGGAGTGCGGCTCGGTTGGGCGGGAACAAGTCAATAAGGCCTACCAAGCCTATCGAGAGGCCTGCATCGACCGCGATCATTTGAAAAGCAAACTGGAAAAAATGGTGTGCCTTCTCTAGTAATGACTTCAATGCATGCTTTATCAATACTGCATAGTTAGTACATGTTTACTGTAGAACAAATTTTATATACTAAAGATCTGTGGTGTTGGTTTTATCCCTTTTTTAAAGTACATGACAATACTTTCTGTAGGAATAACAATTTAAAGTACCTCAGTTTTGTTACTGGGCTAAACTAATGCTAAAAAAAGTCAAAGCAATATTTTTTATTGTTGTATTTGTTCTTAAATATTGAATTGTCAGACATGACAGAAAAATGCTTCACAAATTATTTGGGTTGGGGGTTTTCCCCCTCTGAAAATAGGCGAAAGAAAGTGCAGAATCCCTGAAAAACTTGAATGAACAGTTGCAATCTAAAGAAGTGGAGCTGTTACAACTGAGAACTGAAGTGGAAACTCAGCAAGGTAAGCATTTGGTTACTTCATCTTAAGGTATGTTGAAGAGCCCTAGCAGTTATATTGTGATCTCGGGGCATGAAGAGGTTTAACCCTATATAGGGGCAAGGTAAGAGAGGTGTGAACAGCAGTGAGGTACTTTGAGCTTGCCATCATTCTTGTGAATGGTGACGTGCATGTTAGGTCATCATAATCAAGGAGCTCCATGGTAAAGATCTGAGGCTATTGTGTTCTTATGCTCTAGATGATTTACTAATTTAAGAAATGGGCACTACCTGATAGGTTATAGGCTGTGTAATGTACATCTCTGTGCCCCATCACCTTTTCCTCAGAGCAGGGCAGAGGCCTGTTCAAGTATAAAGATCACTCAGTCAATCCCACTTCCTCTGGCACCTGCAGAGGGTCCAGTATATTGCTTTGTCTTGCTGTTGGGATATGACAAACACCAAGAAGATGTTGTATAGCAATAGCTGCAGTCACCAGCAGTTCCTTAGATGGCTGGGAAATGAGAAAAGATAGAAAGATGCTGGTTGTAGATAGCCTGGTGAAAAGAGGAAGGAGAAACTAACAGTATATCGTAGCAATTCCAAAAGCCCAAATACAGCTTCTATTACTGCAGTTGTAAAGACTGCTCTGTACATGATAGATGCGTAAAAAAAAAAGACCGTGGAAGAAATAAACCCCTTGATTAATTTAGTTATAAGAAAATAGAACAAGAAAATGCCATCTGTATGAAGTTTTGAGATATGGACTGACTTCAGAGTCTGTACAAATGCATTCATTTGAAAGGCACTTTTAAGTATGACTGTGCTTGAATTGGATTATTCTCCAAGAGGACCTGAAGCATGTAATGCACTACTTCAGCTGCACAAATGTTTAAACCTAGAAGGTATTGCTAGTATCACTGTAGAGGACCTCATCATTTAAGGAGGTAAGAATTGCAGAGTTTATCCGGAGAGCTCTGAAAAGGTGGTGATTTCAAGCCTTATTTGTAACTCAGTTTTACTCGTAAGCGGACTCCAAGTACCTTGTTTAAAAAAAAAAAGAATCAGTATAACTTAAGGTTGTTTAAACTAAGTGTACTATGCAGTTGAAGACTTGTGGGTTTTTTTCCTGTCATGTTCCTTCTTTTCTTGTTGTCTCACTAATGTCCTGCTACTGATCTGATGGTAGCATCTGCTTAGGTTGCTTCTTGCCATGTGAATTGCTTCAGTCTAACAAGATCTGTGTAACTTTTATGCTTTCCCCTTTTGTTTGGATTGTATCTTTTGTTGTTCTGTTTGGAACTTCGTGATATTGGGGAAAACTTAATGGTAAATGGTGTAGCAGAACAAATCTGAGGGCAAAAAGGCTCATGTTTTCAAAGCACTTAGGAAGCATGCAAGTTAGCATACATGACACATGCTTGCCATAAATGGATTTTTCTATTTCCAATGCCTTTTTATGCTGGTACTTCCTTTTTCTCTGTGTCAAATCTCCAATGCATTCCTAGAAAGTAGGGCTTCATGCTTTAAATCCAGAAAATACAACACGTCTTGCCAATAGCTTTACCAGTGTTATATTTCCCTGTTGCCATAGACTCCAGTTTCTTCAGAATATGATGTTTTTGTAGGGCATGGGCTGGTTGAGGAGAGTCTTGCATATTGAGTTACAGTCCTTGGACTGAGATTGGAACCTGATTGTCTTGCTTGTCTTCTTTACAGTGATAAAAAGTCTGAATTGTACTCAGGCCAGCTGGGAATTAGAGAAGCTGAACAGTGACCTGAAAGTGCATAGTCTGGAACAGGATCTAGAAAAACTCAAGGAAGAGTGCAACAGCCTCAGGAAGGAGTTGCAAAATTCCAAGCAGAAGGTACCTTAATTTTTAAGGAATTTTTGTATTAATGGTTAATTTGAAATCCCATGGTCAATCAAAATCAAGGGTTAACAAAAATATGAATTATACGATTGAGTGCAAGATTAATATCTTGGTAAAATTAACCTTAAATATTTTCATAGACTGTCATTTTTCTTGGAAATAGGGACAGGCTCCTCAGGGAAATGTTCATGGCATCAAGCCTGTCCAAATTTAAGGGGTGTCTGGATGACGCTCAAATTATAAAGTTTAGTTTTAGGTAGTCCTGCAGTGAGCAGGGAGTTGAATTTTATCCTTGGAGGTCTCTTCTAACTCATGATATTCTATGATTCTATGTAGGTGATATTTCCCAGCCATTGCCCATATAGTAACAGAAAATAAAGCTTTATGATTTTTTTATATGTAGCCACTGATGTGTTCTATGTAAGCTGGGCTACTAAGAAAGTTTGGGCAAAAGTTGGTCTCTTTTTCTGTTTGTTTTTTTTAATAACAATGGGATGCTAATTTTAAAAGATGTCCCAAACTTTGTTTAAGGAGGTCTGGTGCTTTTCTTCAGGATAGTTCCATCAAGCTTGTCAGGAAATTACCTCTTTTGGCACCCTTACCTGCCATTTCTGGGGCAGATGTCTGTTTTGAGGGACATATTTTGTAACCTAGATATTGCTAGGATCTGAAAAAGAAGATTAGGATAGCTTAACAGTAACAAAAGCAGTAAGTTATTGTCTAGTACATTCTTCCTGCTTTTCATCTTACTGCTTTGATGAAAGGTACAGTGCCAGTCTCTAGGATTCTGCAGTCACATTAAAGTTACACAGTGAATATAAAACATTTAAATGTGATTGTTTGAGGAGGCAGACTGTTTTAGATTCCTTATGGTCTTTAATAATGATTATGTAATCTTGAATTACACAGCATTTGCGGGAGTCTGCATTTTTCCCACTAGGTGGGGATAAAAGCACATGAGGTGTTTTGTTAACTCCCCTTACTGTTGGTTGCTTCACTTTTGTCTGGAACTCTTTCAAGTGCTTTCAATAACTTGTAAAATCTGAAGGCTTGCTGTAGCTCGTGGGCAGTTCTGGTGTCTTTGGGTAACTGTAGAACAGAGTAACAGCTGCATAAATAATTGAAGATTGCAGATTGTATTGTGAGAGTGAATGATGTCAGAGAGAACAGACTAAAATAGCAGTTGTAAGGAATACTACATGTGACACTGTTTAAATAATGTTTATGCCAGCTGCTTTTGTTGCACAGAACAAATACAGGGAACAGCATTTTGTTTTGGGGGATTTTGTTTGGGGTTTTTTGTTTGATATAATTTCTTCCTGATCCTGTAACTGCTTAATATAGCAAATAAAAAGGTGCACATCTTCAAATGTGGGGTAATACAGTGCAACTTTTTTTTTTACTGTGAATTTGAATCTCTGATGGGGGATGGTGAGAAAGCTCAGGAGGGGGAAAAAAATCCATCAGGTGGAATACAGTCAAGTGTGATCAATGGGTAATGACAAACCAGCACTATTTCAACTCAGCTGATATTTTCATTATTATTTATTTTCATTACATTAGCTAGTTTAGCTAGCATGTAATGAAAGTCAGTAATAATGAAAATGAAAACAGGAAAACATGTTTTCAAATGTTTTCTACCTTAGGCAAGTGTACTTTCTATTTTTCTGTATGTTTAGATATTCTTACTCAAGTTTTGCATTGTAGTTGATGCAGTGTGTACATTGTATTGACAAGTTGCTTGAAATGTGTACAGGCTGTCTTAAAGCCACTGTAAAGGTATCAAATCCATAACAGCTTTGGCTAGAGGGAATGGTAGGAAAGGAACATGGAAAGAAAGGACATGAAAGGGAGGAAGCACGTCACAAGTGAGGGTCTAATAGAAACTCGGATAACAAAGTAAGACCAGTGTTTGATTTGTTAAACAGTCCTGATAAATTCAGTGAGGCTGCCTGTATGTGCAATTTTAAAGTAGTCTTTCAGACTGAAGAGATAAATTATGTTTTGTCATAAAAGCAACCTCTGGAAGTAAATCTATACTGAAACAGTTTTCTATAATCCAAAGATCTCTGGTACGGAAAGAACAGAAAAAAAAACTGTTTAAAGCAAACATTGAAAATTACTTTTGATGCCCATTAAAAAAAGTAATCAATCTCAAATTCTGAGAGTTCAGCTGTTTTAAAAAAAAGAAGAGTATGGAGGTGTCTGAGCAATGCCTTCATATAAGTAAGTAGTTTAAGCATTTTCAAGTGGAAATTCTTAGGAGAAGTCTATTTCCCTTTTGAAACCCACTGCAACTAACACAAATGAATAGTACTTTTCTTGTGAATTTCAGTATCTGTGAACTTGGAGTTTCACTGCTGTTTTTTGAGACAGAAGATCTAAAGTCATGTTCATTCATTCTCGGTCTTCCCTTCACTCTGTTGTGCAGGACCAGGCTCAAGACGAAAATCCATTACATGGAGACCACGTTCAAAGGCAAAACATCCAGAAGTATGAAATATTTTATTTTCAGTTTACTGAGGGGCAGTTATTTGAACAAGTAAATTACCCTTGCAGACTCTTTAGGTGTGTTATTTCAAGTTGCATCATTTCATTCGAAGTCTAGGTATAGTTGTTCAGCAAGATAATTTTAAATGTTTTTCTTTGTTATGTTTGTAGTTTGGGATAATGGTGACAAACATTTATATAGTTATGCCTGTTGCTGCACTTATACCGGTTTCCACCAGAGGGAAGAACGGCCCTTCACAAGGTCAGGCTTTAGTGCAGTGGGTCTTGGTGCTTCTTCGGGGGTTGCAGAGACAGGAAAGGACCGAAAGAGACCATACAGACACTTCCCATCATATGTTCTCTGGTGCAGTGATGATAATAATGCACACACTACACACAAATCACACTTCGTCCTTTCACCTTGACTGGATACTTATTCCTGTGGTTTCTCCTGGAGCTTCACAATCAGTCTCACACAGCTAATAAAAGGTGTTCTCTCAAGATACAGCACTTACCTCTTTGATCACTGCTCTGATAAAACTAATCATTTGATCAAATGATCATCGATCAGAGCAGATTTATTCCACAAAGTGGTGCTCAGGTGGCAGCCACCTGAAATAGCATAAGGACAGTATAGTGTTTATTGTAACATAAATACCAAATGTGTAATGAATATGTAAGCCCATCCAAAAATCTGTAGAAAAAACACTTGAAAAACCTCCTATGAGAAACATTTGTTGTAGCAAGCAATCCTGTTTTTTATATGAAATGGAGGCATTTGCACTTAGTTAACTTCTTGGAAAGTAGTTATTTCATATTTGTGAGCAGCCTGCAAATGTGACTTTGAATTCTCAGTGTGCAAATCTAATTTGCTGTAGATTTGGACAGGCTGTGATAGTGAAGGTTCGTATTACATGTTAGAAGGCAGTATAGGATAAACCTCTAGGCACAGGGAATCCATGGTTTTCTATTACAAATTCCTTGAAAATTAGGGCTTTGCAATGGGATTCTAGGTCAGTATCCAAAAAGCAATTAAAATCTGTTGCATGGTACCTGCAGCCCCCTTTGCAAGATGCATGTAAAAGTGCTAAATGCACTTCAGAAATTCATCCAAGCACTTTCCTTCTGGTTGGTGGCAGACATTGAGCTGTCCTTGTATTTACCACTTCTGTGTTAAATATTGGACAGTTCTGGTTTCACATAATTAAGTTTTTGATCTTATTTTTTAGATGAAAACATGAGAATTAAGGAAGTATGGTTGCCACATCAGCTCATCAGCTTTAAAATTAAGTTGTCATCTCTTAAGAGTTCAAAGAACCAAAAGGAGTCTGCAGTAGAAAGATCTAGCCAAACTTCTTGAAATACCAATTCTGGAAACGTTAACTTTCTATCTGTCAGAATTGCTGACACTTGATACATTATTTATAAAAATATCAGTTTCTCGTGTTCTTAAACACAGCTTTATGAATCTGGATGTCTGTATTCCTGGGAAGTATTTCTGTGGATAGAGGTTCTATCTCTTTGTTTTAAGAGAACTCTTCTTAGCATTGACTTGCCTAATAGCTCCTTCTCAGAGTGATTTTGAACACATTTGTGCTTAATATAGTTGATGCAGGAGCAATCCTATATGGCTGTTTTAGAAGGATATTATTACATACAGTTACAAAACTTATTAATTGTTACTCATCTCAGTAGCTTGAGATATTGAGCTGTTTTCAAATAAATGCCTTTTAGGTGAATGTAGTGAGGAAGAAAATATTCTGGAAACTCATCCATTATATTCGTCTTCAGTAAATGTGTTTTGGTAGAATGTTAAGCATTAAAAAAACATTAAATCATTGATTTCATGTTTAAGTTGAAGTAACTACATCCTTATGTCTTTGAACACTAAGTTAATTATTAATCAACATAAATGTGATATTCAGTGAGCCTTTGCTAGAAATTTTACAAAGAAACATATGGTAATGCTGACTTTTTGTTTTTTGCTCTTAGTTTTCTTACCAGTTATTAACATGAAACATCAGTGTTGGAACAGTGCTGCTGTTGCTAAATATGTTTCTCATATTATGCTGTCTTAGAGAATGAACTGAATCACTATTTTTTACACTGTCTGATAAGGCAGTGTATTGACATAAGTTGGATCACTTGAATATGAAACAGTATGTTTTATATTTTAGTTTGGACTCTGTGTGTGCACAGTTCGAGTTTTGGGTATTTCGTCTGAATTCAGTGTAGCAATATGCATGGTGTAAGATCCAAACACTGATTTTTATTGTTTATTTAAAATTACAATCAATCAATATTAGTAGGCTCATAATGTGTTGGGGTATGTGGTCATTTGTTGAAAGGTATTCAGTTAACACTGCCTTTTTTATAACCTGGTGTCACTTTATTTAAAGTATTCCTTTGAGATGACTAATTTTATTGGAAGATGGTTAGTTTCAGATACTGAAATGGAAAAGTATGCTTCTTATTTCTTTCCTTTGGGGAGTTGAAATTATTATTATTACCTAGTATGTCAATATATAATGCATTGTGTATTCTGATAGGCAAGAATCAAATAAAATATACAAAGGTCCATCTGTTTAAGGTAATTCTCAGTACTGTTCAGTCCATTTAGAGTTGTATTCTAACAAAATTTGCAGTGTGTGTCAGGCAAGAACAATTTATTAACAGTTAACACTTGATAGGCATGTTAATAGGCTGCTTTAGAGACAGCAATAATTAACTTGTAATCCATTTTTGTTTTGAAAGTGTGCAACAAGCATATTGGGACCTGAAGAAAGAAATGTCTAATTTGCGTGTAGTGACTGACAAGCAAGCTGAGGTCCTACAAAAACTGAAAAGAAACCCACCAGGAGCCAAGAAAGGCAAGTCAGTGTTTGCAGCAACAGACCTTACAAACACAAACCGTTGATTCAAGCTGTAGCATTTTAAAAATAAACTAGCTATCATATCTTATCAGAATCTCATCAATTGAAGTTGATAAGCTAGACTGTATTATGGTTCCAGCTTACCCATTTTCTGCTTTTGCTTCTGTCTCATACTGGTCAACTTCACACATAAAGGTGTTGCTGATGTGTTTTTTCTTCAGTACTGTATTCTGTTCCCCTTGTGGCTTTTTTCTCAGTCAAGTGTTGCTTATGTGCATAAGGCTGAGGTGTTAAGTTTACTCGTATTTGACCTTTTACCACAACTACTTCATATTAGGGGGGAAAAATCTTTTTGCAAATGCAGTCTTATTTTCCCAGTACAGAATATATGAAGTATTAAATTGGCAACGTTTTAAAATCAGACTTTAAAAGACTGAAATTGGTTCCGTATTTCTTTACGTTATATTCAGGAAAGTTGTGTTTACTAGCAAAATGCTACAGTGTGACATTTTCTGAATGTCAGAATACTAGGGAAGCAAAACTGCCTTAAGTAATTTTAAAGGGTTAAATATTTTTCACATAAAGTATTTAAAATTTGTTTGAGCAGTTTGTCAGACAGTTCTGTTCCATACATATGTTTCTCTGTAGCCAAATATTAGACTACCAGTCAAACAAACTGTGATGAAGAGGTAATTTCCTTTTTTTCCTGCTCACTTCAATTGTGGTCTTTACTGTGCTCTGAATACTGGTGGAAGACAGTGAACTTGGTTACAGTGTACTGGTGACAGTCTCTGACGTCCCTGTCCATTACCAGATCAAGACTTTTTGTTTCTAAACAGCTCAGTGAGGTACTGACAGGATTCACCTCTCGAGCAGTCCCTGCCTTTGTGTTCGGCAGTGACTAATGATCACTTTGTTTCTGGTACTTGGCTGATACAAACTGTCAACACATTTTTAGACTTGGCCATATTGTTACCAGGTGAGTGTGCTCCTACAATTCTAAAACACCTTTGTCAGTTAACTTAGCAGAGAAACTGGAAACTGAATGAGTCTGAATAATCTTAGATCTGCCAAGGTTTGATGTGATCATGTAATGTCTTTATGTCCTTACTTTTCATTTGTAGCTACCTGTCTTGCTACACAAGTACTGATTTTTCTCTTCTCCTTGGTGAGGAGTCTCATTTTTTGCAGTTCTTATGCAGTTGTTCATCCACAGCCATAGAAGGCATTCCTGATTGATCAGGAAACAGTGGATTTTTGCCTTTTCATCTGTAGACTTCCTTCAGTAATTTTTCAGAAGTCCATGAGAGTGGACATGTCTGATCTTGGTCATCAGCCACACTTATGAATGCAGTAGAGATATATCTTTGCATATATTTATCTTGGCTTATGCAAAATTTGGGTACAATTGACTGAAGCCTTCCACTTGCTATACCTCTTGTAGTGGTTGTTTTAGCATCTACAAACCAACTGCCATTTTCAGAGGTGCATTAAGTCTGCAGAACACATGCTCATTACTCTGTGTGGGACATGAACAGTATCAGTTAACATGGATTCTACTTGTCTGTTATGTATGAAGGCATTTTCAACAAATGTGTGTCTGATATTTTTTGGTTTTGTTGGGGATGGTTTTGGGGTTTTTTTGTTGTTGCTTTTTGTTTTTTTGTTGGGGTTTTTTGTTTGTTTTGTGGTTGGTTTTTTTTTTTTTTACATTTTCAATATTTTCAACAGTTTTCAATTTTTCTTGAACTTCTAAAGGTCTGTAGGCCTCAGATTGCTTTTTACACCTTCCAGCACAAAGAGGCCAGATCCAGTGCCTTAGCATGTCTTTCAGATATGATGGCCATGCTATTGGAAAGTGGTTTTGACTGACATCCCTGAATTTTAGTTTATTGTGACAAACAGAAGTCGTTTTTTTTGACCAAAATACCAGCTTCTTTTTCTGTCCCTTAAGAACTAAAGTTAAAAATCACAATTCATGCTCAAGGTTCACAGCTACTCTAGAAAACTCTACCCAAGATGTGAGTTTAACTGCAGGAAGCATTAATCTGCTCTCATTACATGTTTATGTATGTTATCACTACAAAACAAAATGACCTGCTTGTATTTGGCTATCTGTTCAGATGTGTGTTGAAGGTACAGCTCTTCCATTTCAGGTAGATGCTGTTCTGTTTCAAAATCTTCCCCCTTCCTAACAGTTTAAAACTCCTCTGGAATTTCACGTGGCTGAACATTGCAGTCTGTCCTTTATTTTTGGAAATCAGACAACAATGGAGCAAACAGAGATCCTGTCAACACCATGTGTTTCCCTCTTACTGCGTCATGGGCAGTGAGAATTCAGACTCTGGGTGGCAAGAGAACACAACTTGTTAAATGAATCAGTAGAATAGGAAGCAGCATTCAGTCTTCTGCATTTGGATGATTTCTCCAAGCATGTGAAAATGGTCCCTGTTTCATCATTCATTTCAGTCTGGTCAGAAAGATCCATCAGTTTATCTGTGTTGAAATGGGAGTTGGGAGATATCCTAGGAGCCGGGTATATTTTAGACACTGTGATTTCAGGATTTTGGGTTCATCTTGAGACTGGTGAGGGTAGTATGCTGTTTGTAGCTTTCAAGTAGTTACTGAATACGGTCTGAAAACCTGTGGCTTGAAGAAACTATGTTTAACATCCCTGCTAGACTGTAGTACATTTGGAGTACATGAAAAATGCATTAGATAATGTAATTTTAAAATCTTTTTTTATCTTCTTCCTTCAGCTGCCTGTACTGCACCAGTGCAATGTGTTGACTTGAACATTTCAAAGCTGAATTTGACATCTGGGGTAGTCTATAAAAACCTCTCACAAAACGATAAAGCCCTCGGCAATGCTGTGCCTCCCCCTCTGCTGAGAGATGCCCATGTCCCATCAGAAAGGGTGACCCTACAAGCTTGGACAGATGAGAGACCAATTCCAGCTGATGGCAAAATGTTTCAGGAACACCATTCTTACGGAAAGAGCTCTCTAGAAGATAATTCCTGGGTATTCCCAAGTCCTCCAAAGCCCAATGAGAATATGTTTTGGGAAATGAAAAATAATCCACCTTTGTTAAACTGTCCAGCAGATTACCTGGATCGGTGTAATCAAAACTGTCTGCACAACAGTTGAACAATTTTTAGAATGAACTGAGGCATTTCTGGAGTGATTCTGAATAGGCACCTTAATGCTTGAACTTTAAAGGAGAGAAAATAAATTGTTTAAAATGTTCTTTCTTTTTAATTCTAGTTCCAAATCAGAAAGCCTAGTCTTCCTCTGCTGTAAATCAGGAGCAAGTTCCTTGACGTTAAAGCTGTGTTGGTATAATGTAAATACAAAGAAATCTAGCATGGGGCCTAGATAGTCTTGTACTGCAAATGACATACATTTGCTAAAAGTTACACTGAAAAGTGAGTTTGTGGAATAAAACAAAATAATCCAGTTCTGTATTTGTTTGCTATTTGTATGTTATCAAGAAAATACTTGGTATGCAGTGTTAAAACTTGTACCAGCTCTGAGCTTATATTTTGACAGTATTCTTTTTCAGAGTAAGACATAATATTAAGAATTGGATTACCTCTTCCTTCCTCTTTTCAATTAGCTTTGATTCCTCTGGTTTGTAAGTGCATTTTTCTGTAATTTTTAACAAAGAAAGGTGAGGTTTTGGGTTTTTTTTAATTTTTTCAACCTTGATTTATATAAGATAGTGGCAAGAGAAAAATCATCCCTAGGCTATCCTGTTTAGATTGCCCTATTTGGAGCTTGATTGTGAATTGTGAAGGACTGTAAGTAATGCTGCTGAACACTGTGAATCCTGGATATTCAGCTTGTTTCCCTCACTTCCTGGTGAAGGAAGCTGCTGCAACTGCACAGCAGAGCTGCCACAGGCCCAGCCTGCTGACAGTGCAGTTTTGCATAGCGTGCCTCCTTTGCACAGCACCACAACTCTCACTCTTTATTCATGTGGTGGTGAAGGCTACTGACTTTCCTTTTGTTAAAGAAACAAAGCCTTAATTTAATCAGACTTGGTGTTGTTGCATTGTTGATATACAAAAAGAAGTATTTTTGTGGTGTCTTTAGGATGCCACTGAGAACCAGAGCTACTAGAATTCTAACTACCTGCTTTATAGATTATGGGTGTCTAGGCACTACTTTTTAATTATTTTTTTTCCTCTTATGGCCATGCACTGTCTCTAGACAAATGTAATTTTTGCTTTTTTTTTTTTTTTAGTAAACTTCTCTGCTTCAAAGCTGGCTTCAAAAGGGTTAAGGGAAATGTCTTGACTGCTCAAAAAGTTGAAGAAAAATGGTTTGTGTTTTAGATCCACAGCACCTAACTTGTAAGGGGCAGGATGATACTTAATACTGAGTACACTATTTACAGATGTGTGGGTGGGTGAAGTATTCAGCTTCACAGATCCAGCTTAACATCAAAGTAATAAAAGTTAATTTCACAGCTGTTTAGTAGCAAATTATCTTAACATTGCTTGCAAATACATGGGGAAACTCTGGCTGTAGCATAGCCCTGGTAATGATGGGCTGTAGAAGTGTTACAAAGGTGCTACGTGACCTGTGTGGTTCCAGACACTCTTCCCTGCACAGTGAGTACTTCAGACAGAGCCCATCTTGCACTTTTTCTATCAAAGGCAAAAAAATGCTTTCCAGATATCTTCTCCTGTATTACGAACAGCATACATAAATAATGTTTCCCATTCACCAGATATTGTTTTTATCTTTCTATTATCTTGCTCACGTATACTGGCTTGTCTGTGATTAATGGAAATGGTGTCAGATGCTGGAATTTATTCTGACCAATGAACACAGCTGACTCAGGGGAGTACAATCTCTTGGAAAGTAATAGAACAAAATCCAATATGCATAAAACAAATCCAAGTCACTAGGCTTTAGCTGATAGAACCAACTACCTATGTAATAACAAAGAAAACATTTCTCATGTGGCTGCATAAGCTATATGGTACCTAGTTCTAATGTAGCTTACTTTTGGGGTTCCCCCATATCAACATTATAGAGGTTTTTTACTAAGGAATGTAATATCCAACAGGCATTAACATGATTTGTGCAATGAAGGAATTCTACTGTGTAAGATATGAAATAAATTTATTTTTGTTTGAAATTGGTTTCACTAACAAATCTCCGTATTTGGCACAACATTTTTTACTGAAGTTTTAATTCCTTTATCGTGTATAAATGTTTTTCCAAACACAGTTCGATCTGAGGTTCATCCAGTTTGATTCCAAAGGAAAAAAAACAGCTATCTGCTGTAGCCTGCTTCTGCATATTCTGGGAGAAATATCCTCCTGGATGTTGAAATCTGAAGGATATAGTTACCTTAAGCTATGGTGCTTTGACTACTTGTGTCTAAAGGCTCCCAGTCAGCCTGTCCTGTCCTGTGTGAAACTGAAATTAAGCTTTTCTGTGCAGAGCCTAAGAATTTCCAAGTTTTGCATTTGACCCTTGGTTTATATTCTGTGCTTCTTCCTATGCTGGAGAAGGCAGCAGCAATGTTTGCTGTGAGTGACTTCAGGAGCACTGCTGCTAACTAGGGGGAAGAGGGACTGATGTTGGAGAGCTTGCTGCAGGCAGTATTTCCAATCCAATCACTCACTGCCATGTCCAAGCTGTAACATTTGAAAAGGAAGCCCGCAGATTTGGAGTCACTTGGGAGCTTGCTGGCTTGTGAAGCATCTGTTGGTCTGAAGCTTACAATCAGATTTTGACTGAAGATGGAAAAGTCATTTAAATCCACTCCACTAGTGGCTTACAGTGCTTTTTCCATTTTCAGAAGTGAAATATTTTCATCAAAGTGACAGAAAATTACATGCAGAAATAGCTGTAGTAACGGGGTTCTGGTGTTAGTATGCATGTGTTACATAAAACTGTAAAACTGCATATAATAAGGACCAATTTAATTATGTTAAATGACCCCATGAAAATTTTAACTTGAATGCAAACTTTGAACATTTTAAAACCTCCTCCAACCCACCAATTTGACAATTTTTAATTTAAGAAAGCACTAACTCCATTTAACAGAAATGAAAGCCAGCTTTTGGTGCAGGAGGAGGTTGCTTTGCACATTTAAATGAGCAAATGGCAACCTGCTGAATATGTATTTAGGTATTTGGTGAGTTGGATGAACTTTCTAATAACTTATATGTAAACTTGCACTGTTTGGTTAATTTTAAATATTTTTTAAATCTGATCATTTTAAGTTTCTCTGCCAATTATGTGGTGTACAACTGATAGTTTTCCTCACAGGTGAACTAGCCATATTGAACAAAGCAAACTCCCAAATTAGCTGTGATGCACTGTCCAATTTTTACAGCTGGAAAAGGACAAGAGCAGCACAAGACATATGGTGGAGTTACAGTCAAACAACACCCATTCCAAGTAATGAAACACATGCCCGTGTAAGTATCGTATAAACTACACTGGTGGGATAAAGCAGGTTGAATTTTCTTCCTAAACCAACTTGCAGCAGACTTTGACACTCCTGTGCTGAGACACCTGTAGCTTTAATGATGCTGTGGGCTGGTAGAGTGAAGACCTCTAGTACCTGACTGACACCTGTACTGTCTTCTGATCTCCAGACAAGCCCTGTGAGGAACAGTGGTCACACAGGTTCCTTTGCCTGATTCTCTGTGTAGTTTGAGTATAAAAAAGGGCATGTGGGGGTTTAATTTTTTTATTCTGGATTATTTTTTGAGGTTTTGAGGAGTCAGGCTTTTGACCCTTTCTCTAGGGAGAGTGGTGCTACTACTTGCAATTATATGAACATAAGGCAGTAGGTGAAAGCATTTTATTTTTTTATGACCAGCAGTACAGTAAAGGTATACACTAATTTTAACTGAGTTGCAGTTGAACCACTAAAAAGCCCCACCCTGTGAGATAAGTGTCCAGCAAAATTAATTTAATTGCATTTTAAGATGGAAGAGAATTCCCTGAGGAGCAGTATGGCTGTACTAAATGCAGAACAGAATGGGTTTCCAGCTTGCAGGTTAATTTCTGGGTGATGTCTCAGACTGCAGTGGTCAGCTGTTCCACTGCCCTTTGAAAACCTCTGCATTAAAACTGTCCCTCATCTTCCCTCCAAGTTTACTCTGTGAAGGCAAACTTTTAAGTAAGTATGTGACACCTTCTCCCTCTTTCCTCTCAGATCTTCTATGTGTAGGGGGATCACCTCAAGAGTTTCAAGAGACCTATAATACACCCAGACAGTACAGCCTCCAATGAAAAATGGGGGTGTCTTGGGTGTTTGCCAAGTGTTCTGAGGAGGACCAATACGCCCCTGTGCTGTGTTTCCTTACACTGATGAGACTCTAGGGCTGCCTCCAGTTAACCTGAGTAGGAAGGAGAGTTTACAGCTGAGACAAAACCGCAAGTAATTTAGTAGTATGAGTTTGTCATGGCATGGTTCTCATTCTTTCATTTAAACTTTAAATAAAAGATGAAAATGCAATTCAAGTATGGGATATGCACAAGATACTAAGAAAATGGAAGGTGTGAAACCAAGAATTCAAAACTAGGGAACATCACATTAAGGTCAGAGGTGTATTATAAGGAAGCTGATGCATGATCCAAGGGCCAATCCCTGCTCTGAGTGCATCCCAGGGTAAACAGAGGAGCTGCAATAATGTAGGAGATGTAGGAAAAGGGAAATAAAAGGGTGACAGCACCATTCTGTATATGAATTTCAGGTGTGACACCAGTGCAGATGTGAGTTGTGGCTGTTGTTCACATACAGCTTCTGTTGAAGGGTGGGGAGTAATACCTGCAGGTTCACCTGAGCTTTGTTCCGTTCCACACATCCATTCCTGCCCTGCAGTCCTGGCCACTGCACTCGGGAGGAATGGAGGGACACAATTTCTGCTGAGCCAGAAAAGGAGCCCCCATTGCTGGTGCTGTTGTCTGACTCACACCTGAGTCATAGCTGAGTATGAGCCAGGTGAGCCCTCAGTGCAGGCACACACCACTGGCAGCACCAGCACTGCCCCCAAGAGCTGCTCACTCCCACCCCAGTCCTCTGGGGAAAGGCTTTTGCCAACACGTACAAACACTCAGGCTGGCTTTCCAGAGGTTGAAAGTATAGCAGACTTTCATAGTGGGATAACGGAAAAGTCACTGTCCTTAAATACACATTTCTCCCTCTACCTTAAATTTCCTTCTTTTTAAAATAGACTCAGCAACTGCTTTCCAAAACGCCTGAGCTAAGAAGCTAAGACTACGTGTAGGACTCTGTTCCATATAAGTTATTTTAAGGTGCTTGGCTTTAGAGCTAAGTGCACTTAAGTTTGCCTAACAAAACACATCTTTTCAGTTTGTCAGCCACAAGTGTTCCCCAGTCCTCCACTCAATCTGCTGAGGCAACGATATTAATGATTATTCAGTAAAAGGCACAGAATAAAGGGCAATGACTAACCTGCGGCATATACATATGTCAGTCTGAGCTTCCTCCTTGAATAGCTTTAGAAGAATACTGTGTTTGTGGTATTAAAATAAACAAGCAAAATGGTGCCTGTTCTAATGGAACAGTATCAAATCCTACTCCTTATTCAGAAAATTTTTTTTCTTCTTTAATCAGGCCATTAAAGTTACCAAATTTAAGTGCAGCCTTTCCTTGCTTTTAAAGAATTTATTTTTATTTCATAATGTTTGGATGATACTTCAGCATAGTTTGTAAAACTTTATATAAGTAGCTCTAGTGAATCCATTTATGCATTTGAGAGTCCTAAAATTAAGCAGCTTCAAGTATCAGTACAAGAAAGATCCTTTGTGTCCCCTTTTTAAATTAGGGACTTGCTTAGTTCCTGCAAGAGGTGATCTGCATCTTACATGCCTGGTTTAGTTGTTTACTCACTCCACCTGGAATAATTTTGCAAGTGTGGTCACTCGCTCACTCCTGAAGCATGGCAGCTTATTCCCTGTTCTCAAGGAAGGTGTGGATGAGATTACTTTCTCCTCTAGAGTTGAAATGGTCGGTCTGGGCCATGCACAAACACAAGGCATCCATCCCTTCTGACAGTGTAGGCTTAAAAATGAGTCACAGTGCAGGCACAAGTACTGTCTGACAACATTTTGATGAAAAGGGTAATTCACACTGGTCTGTGCAGCTCTTCTGCATTTGTCACCCTTCTCTTCTAGTAAGTGCATCTCCACACACAGCTTCAAGTGATGACTAACAGACCAACTTCAATGTATGTCCAATCAGTGATCAGTTAATACAACTTAAATTATTCACCCTTAAGGTTTTATGTGCCTGGCTCATGTAGCTAGGCTTTAAATTCAAAAAGGACATTCTGGAATTTTAAACTCCAAATTGTATGCTGGAAACAAAATCTCAAGTCCAGACAGAGGAACAGACCTTTGCAACTTCTCTTGCAAACTGTGGCAGCATGCTCTAGATCTTTAATTACATGAAGTTTTAAAATTGACAATTTCACATATTATTTTATTCTCTATTCATCTCATTTTGTGTATTTCAGTTGAACTCCACACATAGTGGTACAGACAATTTAAGTCTGTTTAAATCAAGTGAAATTCAAATTACATATAAAAAAAGTTAATTTTAAGTTTTAATCACACATTTGGAGTAAACTTCTGTCGTTTTTTCTTAATTCCAGTTGCTCTGTATTCTTCTCTTTGCTTCAAATATTCTGCTTTGCATTCTTCATAGAATGATGGATCTGAATAGCTACAAGACAGAAGAATACATATTGTTTTTCATCTTGGAATATGGAATGGACACTGCATGAGTACCACTCATAACTGATCTTCCTTTCACACCCAAAGAAAACTTGTCTGCCTGTAACAGTAAAATAACTTTAACACTTTGTTTATAAAAAGAGATATCTGTCATGATACTGTTCTCTCTTGAAGCATAGTCCTTTTCAAGCCCCTGCAGTGAAGCCACCAAGGGAAAAGGCAGAAAAAGGGAAAGACATTTGGTATTTAAGTTCAGCTGAAGAATTCATTTGGAGTTACTCTCCTCAGCATGGGAAGCTGCTGGAATTGACTTATTTTTTTAATGCACCCAAGTAACTAGTGGGAATAGGTCCAAGTGTGTGTCTTGAACAGCAGATAAAGAGGTCCTTGATCATCACATTAAATTCCTTTCTCTCATAATTTTTTTTAAGTATAACTATTCAAACACTATAAACTTTTTTTGTCAGAAGTATTTTGGTCAGTTTGGTTTTTTGGGTTTTGTTTTTGTTTTTTTTTAAGGTGAAGGAACAGACAAATAAAACCGAGTAATTCCAGCAAGTTCTTACTGCAGTTAGGCCTAAATTCTTTTTCATTGGTTCCTAAATACTTGAGAATAACTGTCACTAGTTCAAATGCATTTATTTTTAATCTAAATCGATGGCTTAAGAGAGCAGGACACACCAAAAATCAAACCAACCTGCTTTTCCCCCCAGTCAAACTCCAAAAAATTCCTAGCTCTCACCCTGGTAAATTCAAGAATCTAACACTTCAGCCTAATGGCACCAGGGGTGAATTAGGACTTCCAAAAGAGATGTTTCAATCCACCATGGCATTGAGTTGACCTCTCTTGTATCTAACAATTTCCCACTACTGCTGCTACTGCTGTTCACAACAGCAGGACACTTTTAAGACAGACTAAATCTTAAAAAACAAGCAAAATGAAAACCAGCTTATCCTGTCTCACCAACAGATTAGGAAGGAGCTTCACTGTGTGCCCCTAACCCCACATCTGTGATGTACAAATGTGCAAATAAAGGGCTACAGGTCCTCTGGGCTGAAATCTGTCCCCAGGTGAATCAAAAAGAGAGTCTCTGTAGTCATATATTCGTATTGTAAATAAAATCTTGTGAGTCAGGGCCCTGGCCAGCACGGTTTTAATAAAGCAAAGATACCGTTTCCAGAAAACATATCCAAGTCCCTAACCCTGCACAACCCCTTCCAGAACAGTTAACATTTCTAGGTTAGTATAGGCCATGCACAAAAACCTGGCAAAAACTCTCGAGGGACTTACTAGCCAACCAGACAGTCCTTCAGTGCTGTGTTCTCCTGTCGACACTTCACCACCATCAGAAGACCGGTTTCTTGACAGCATTTAGTAAATGCTGGGGGGGAGGGAAAAAAACCAACACAAACTAAATTGAAGTTAGAAAAATGACAATAGGTGAGAAACCCTATGTGTAGGAGGTATCAGACCAGATCTGATTTATTATTAATATAACCATAACTCACCTAGATTCTCAGACTATTTGCAAGGTCTTTGTCACTTGTTTAGCAACAATACTTTAATTGGGATTCTCCCCTCATCATATAGCACATTCACACACATATTGCTGTTCCTAATACCATTTCTGAAGTTATTCTTGCAGCAAATCCATGATTCTTGTGCCTGCTTTTCACATGCTCTATTCAGGGCTATCATCTACATTTCTGGAATCATGACCTCTGGCATTTAAGAACAATGAAGTTGCTCAATGAAGTGAAAGTACCTGGTCTGTTCTAAGGATCTTAAGATTTAAAAACAAGTCAGTGAGATTCTAAAACAGAGCACCAAAGTCATGGCTAAGGACATGGGATTTATCTGGGACTAACTGAAATTATGCCTCATTGCTACCAGCACCCTCTACAGATGTTTCTCTCAGTAATAACCCCAGATAAGAATTGGCTGTTATTTCTATCAGGAGATTTCAAAAAGTTCTAAGAGGTCTGGTAAGAGGTAATCAGCTACATATAGCAGGTGGAAAAGAGAAAGAGAGAGAGGAAGAGAAAGCCATTATGTCCAAGATCAACCAGGAGCCAGAAAAAGAACAAAGTTGCCCCCTCCTGCATCCCCTTCCAGAATTCCATCCATTTCTCCTTGTCTAAGGGCTTCCTAGTAGTGATTTAATATCCAGCAAATTTAGGGCATACAGAAAATGTTGTCTTCTTTCTCATATTTAGCAAAATTTACAGCTAATCTAGTGACATCAAAACTTAACCCTTCATTAACTTAATGAAGGGTAAATCACATTACCTGTGCTCAGTGTATATGTACATCAAAATGTAAATAAACAAGAAAACAGATTTGTGCCTGTAAAGGCAGCACTCCTGTCCTTTGCTCTTAGCAGATGCCTGCTGAAATGGGCATTAAGCAATTGTGGATCTCAGTGGAACAAAATCCACCTTCTAGGATCCTGGACACTACTGGCAAGATTTTGAGAAAGTGATCCAACAGCTGCAAGAAATCCGTAGGTGAAATTAATCTGCTTGTCTACGGCTATTATTATTTAGGCTTTCATTAAAATGATTTACAAGAAAGGGTAGTGTTTGCTGAAAGTGTTGAGGACAGATTTAAGTGTCCTTATACTGCCTCATCACCTACTTTAAACATATTATTTATTGATGAACACTTAAATACCTTCTCCAACACAGCACCTAGTGTTACACACTGGCAACTCCACCATACTCTACATGAAAATCAGATGAAAGGGTGCAGAAAATGGGTTTCAATTAACCAGTTAATTACCAGCTGGGAAGACACCGTAACCTGTGCTCAAAGGTACCTACTAACAATCACACCCAGTTTCTAAGATCTATGTAGTTTAGACTTAAAGTCATCCAAATGCACATGGACAACCTTGAGGAAACAACTGGACAGCTGATGTTTACTAAGCAGTGTAAGCTCAGAAGAAGGCAAATGTGGTTATCAGAATATTTCTTCGGTTTGCAAAGGCGAATCTGACGTTTCTTCTGTTCCTTCTTGGACTGTTTATACTGACTGTTCCTACATCAGCATCTCAGAAAAAGCATACTTATTAGTACCTTTCTAAAAATGACCTTTGTTTTTTACTGGGAAAAACATTCAAAGCTTTTGAAAGCTTACGGTCTGTCTAGTGAGCAGTTTGATTTATACTCTCTACAGGCACTTCTTTAAGTGCTGTGCTGAGGTTTTGGGTTGGGGTTTTTTTTGTAGTAGTAATCATTTCTTCTGGAAGCTGTGAAGTAAAAAACCACTGAAGACAACAGGAGGTCCCTCTCACTTGTTAGCTCACCAGTCTTGATTGGTTAAAGGCGTGATGTCCCAGTGAACAAAAAAAAGCCTAAACTGCAATTGCCAGCATTCCCTGGCTTCAGAAGGGCCTGCCTGTGGTACATGGCCAGGCACTGTTGCAAAGTGATAAAACTGCTTCCAGCTGTTTAGCTTTAACATTACTGATGCTTAACAACAGAGAGGAAGAAAGAAGGTTAAAGCATATTAGGCATCCTTATATAAGCACACAGAACTTGATTATCCATCTCTTGTGTTTGGCAGTCACATAAGGAGAGCAAGACAGGTTTAGTTATAGACACTTACCAGAAACTTTCCAGGAATCTGGAGAATGTTGCTTTATTTCTAATTATGCTGTCTTGCTCAGAGAGGGGCAAGTACCAATCTCTTCACTCTTATAACCAGTGACAGGACCCAAGGAAACCGCATGAAGCTGTGTCAGGATAGGTTTAAGTTGGCTATCAGGAAAAGATACCCACCCAGAGGGTGGGTGGACACTGGAATAGCTCCCCAGGGAAGTGGTCACAGCACCAAGCCTGTTGAGTTCAGGAAACATTTGGACAATGGTTTCAGGGTCATGGTGTTATTGGGGTGTTCTGCATAGGGCCAGGAATTGGACTGGATGATCCTGATAGGTCCCTTCCAACTCACCTTATTCTATGATTCTATGACTCTTCAATGAAATGAAATGTGTCAATACTGAGCAGCACAAAGAGTGTTTAAACTACTGGTTTGGAGAACAATGACAGAAATAGTGCTCAATAGTTCCAGATATTTCAAACCAAGAATTAACCTCTGTGTCTGACAATCCTTACTCATTCCTCAATCAGGCAGTATCTGCATTGTAGACCAAAGTTTCAGGACACATAGCAAGACACCACAGAAGGAGCAGATACACAGGATTTAATTACAAACTTATTGTAACTTAACACTTTAGCCGCTATGAGGGGTAATCAGAACACTAAAGAATCCAAAGAAACCCTCTTCCTGATACACTGCACATTATAGAAAGAACAGAATTGATCTTTTCATAATTTTGTCTAGGATCCAATCTTTATGACTTTACCAAATGGCTCTCCATGATTTTACAAGTTCTTGGGCTGATATGTTTTCTTTCTTCCTGCAAGCAGCAAGCAAACAAAAAAGAACCTCAAGGAGCAGCAAAACAAGAAGTAAATCTAGGCCAGTCTGCAAATCCATTGTGAACTTTAAAACAGAAGAAAGTAATGTTTTAAACAATAAAAGTTATCCCCAATATTTCCAAATACAAGCCAAATAAACTGAGAAACAGAGCTCAACACAACAGAAGTAAAAATGCCTCATTAGAAAGGGGGAAAAGGCTTGCCCTCCATAAAATCAACCCTTTGCCAAGGCTTTTCTAGGACAGCTACATATGTCCATCACTGAATGCTCTGTGCACAGACAAGGACAGATCCACTACTGCGTCAGCGAGCTGCAGGTGCCTACCAGTTACCACGGAAACTGGCTACAGACCCCCCCTTTTCACCTGCAGCAGTCATGGTTCATGACATCATATCTGACATAGGTTACCCCACAGGCTCCTCTCCGTGCCATAGGCTCTGTCTCCAAGGGGACGCACACGGAGCAAAGATCTCTTCTCAAGCCTACAGCTCAGAGAGACTTCACTGAACAGCTCATCACTGATTTGAGGCTGGATTTCTTCCTCTCTCATGAAGAAAGCTTTGCATTTCTGTCACAAGGCAAATCCAAATTGAGTTTTGGTCACAGTTCAGAGAATTTTATATCTCATTACATTTTGGCCATTACAGTCACATAGAGAGATTTTAACTTCTAAAGCAAACCTATCATTTAGTACCTTCTCTAAATCAACCAAGTGCATAAGGCCAAAATGTATCTTTGCCAAGACAGAGGTCTGCTGTCAACTGAACAAGAGCTGAACAGCCACGTCTGAATACAGGGCAATTCAGTTTTGCCAGTTCTCACCTGCTCACTACAGTGTGCTGGCATGTGTACGAGATCTGCCTATGATGGGAAGACCATGTTTTCAGGGACAGACAGGAGGGCTTTTTGGCTGAGGCCAGAGATGACTGGGTCCTTCCAAGGATTGATTCTTCCCCAGGGAGCATCTCCAGCCCTGGGCAGCTCAGGAAGGCTTCTGAGTTTGGTCCCTGGCACACCCGGATCTGCCCTGGATCCAAGAGACAGATTTCACTGGGTTTTCCTATCCCAACTTGCCTACTTGAGAAAGCACGGTACAAAGAACTAGGAGAAATTAGATTCTGACGTATGTAAAGTCACAGAACAGAAAAAAAGAGCTTTTTAAAGCCTTCTTAATTTATCTATAAAGCTGCACAGACAAGCATTTTTTAAATAAAAATCCTATTACAGTTTTTTCTATAATTCCCTTCAGATACAGAATTATACAAATTATGTTGGAGGTATGAAGAATTAGTTCTGAGTGCTCGATGGTTGATTAAAAACTTCTTTAAATTACAAAGCACTCTTTTTATGAAGGTTTCTTCGATAACTAGCTAGAAGGTTGACACAGTAAAGAACACTTTGTTTACAAATATCTTTACAATCCACACTAATCTTTGCTGAAAAAACAGTATCCAAGAAGAATGTTTTTCTTTAGTATTTTTTTAATTGTTTTTTCCCCAACTCTGTTTCATGACTTTATGACAAGATAATATGGGAAGCAGATGGACTCTGAAGTGAAACTGGCTTACAGTTCACTTACTACAAAAGAAAGACTGGACACATTATTACCCTGTGTATCCAAGCACTCAGACAGGTATATGCAATACACACTAAAGTATAAATTTTAAAAGACCGGATGAATTACCGGAAAGCTACAACGAAGTTGGTGGGGTCCACCAACAGATGTCCTGGTACATACAAGTCCTAACTTAAGAAAAGGAGGTAAAAAGCCAGGGTGCTGCCCATTTTAACTTTAGAACATATTCACTGGCTCAAGAAATATTTGCTCTGTATGATAAAAATAAAAAACTTCTAGGACTTTGAGTCAAGGCATAAGACAGAAGCACAGCTATGCTGAATAAAGACGATGATTTCCTTCCAATTTAACACTGTTAATCTCAGTGTCTGCTGACTACAAACAGTGGACAACAAAAACAAGGCATCATATTTATGATGCAAGTGTTCATTATGTAGCCTACAACAACATCCCACCCCCAAACAGAATTAGGCTGGTCTCATCACCATGCTGCGTTCAAAATGAAATGATGGAATTGGTGTGTTGGACTGCTGAAGTTTCAGTTGTCCTGAATAACAGGGTATGTAAAGGAAACAACAGTGTATGTAAAGGAAAGACATTTTATGAAAAAATCTTGTCATGTCCTGCCCCAAGTTTAAAAACAAACTGAAAGTTGTGTGTGGAGGGGGTTTGTGATTTAATAAAGAGAACAACCAGCATCAGATTATATTTGTAGCAGATTTTGAAAGGATTGTTTCTCTTTACTTTAAATATTTTAAAATATTACATACTTAATTATTTCTTCCAGCAAACATCAAAGTCTTCCCATGTGCAAAGTAAGAGAAGAATAAAAAGTGGGACTTATCTCCAGACAAGCAGCTGCATGGAAACTGTGTTGATATAACACCAAGGAACCATCCTCATTATTTTTAACATATGAACTGTTTGTAGCATGAAAACTATTTCTGAAAGTTCTTTTTGTGCAGATTCAGATTATGAAAATACTTGTCACTTTCATATTGCCTCATATTGTGAAGTGTTGTACATTTCATATAATATTGGAACTGTACTTTTATCAATTATAATTGTGCATCTATTTTGCAGATGTGCTTGTACACAAAATAAATGAAATATTCCCCATTATCAAGATAAATTGATCCTCTCAGGTCTGGCTTTCGTTTATTTAAAGACTTTACAATTTTACTACTTAACAGAAAGTCCTACAGAGGTGTTATCTCACCATTTATATTTTCTAACACTTATGATACTGCTCTCACACTCTTAAAAAAAAAAAAAAAAAACCAAAAAAAATAACCAGCTTCCATCATGATCCAGACCAGGCTTATTCTGGGTTAGGTTTTTTCCCTATACAAAAAAAAAAAAAAAAAAAAAAGAAATAGTTTTGTCCAGTGTTTGGGTCATTCCTTGGGCTGTACCACTGAGTAGAGAAAAGATGCCCAAGTAACAATGGGGATTTGGAGGTGATAGTAGAAAGAGGAGGAAACAGTTGCCATTAAAATGTAAACAAGGGCAAAATTTTAAACCCTTTGTTTGTAAAATGTGTACAAAAACATTAAATGATCCAAAACATTACCAGCAACATTTTTAGGGGTAGGTACTATGCTTCTAATTTTGTATTAAATTATGATTTATTAGCTTGTTACTCTGACGATTACTCAGTATGCACAGAACCGATTACTGGTGTATTTAATGAGCCAGAGGAAGCAGTAGCATGAACATGAAGAGATTGTTTTCCATTGTAGAGTATGAGCTATTTGGTATTTCCAACACAGTACAAAAGAAAGCTTCTCTGTAGATTGATCATGGTTCAGTTAACATCACTGAATATCTAATACCTCCAACTCAATTAATTCTCACCTGATTAAGATCAGTCTGATATTCAAACTAAATCATCTCTCCAGTGAAGTAGAAATCAATATTTCTGATTTTACTTTTAAATTACAATAACAAATAAAATACATGCATCGTCAGTATGCTAGGAGTAGCTTTCCTATTCTAGCCTACTATGGCATGCATAACACAGCTGATTAAAGAATTATTCTAATTTGAGCAACAATATATATAAGACAGATTAATTTGAATAGAAGGAGATAGCATGAGATAATTAAATGCATCTTATATAGGGCAAAGAGAAAATTGACATAAAATAACCTTGATTCTTTCAAGTGAACCTCTGTTATCAGATCAAATACTTAGTCTCCACAAATATTCATTTGCTATAACATAAAAATCATACACTTTCCATTTTCCTGCTCATCACCAGCCCCCCAAAATCTGCTCCATTTCAGCTTTTGTAGCTGGAGGTATCTGTCCTAGGAGAGATGATCAATACATACTAGCACACAATACAGGACTGGGGAGGAGAGAATCCCAGGAATTCAGGAATTTTAAGGAAAGGATATTCATCCTTCTGCCCAATCTTTTCCAGGGCACTCTCAGCATAGAAAAGCAGCTTTATCTTAAAGTACAGAGGGCAAAGAGGATCCCCCAGGAGACCACAGCATCTCTGGCACTCCAGTATGAAGTATGGAAACCTCCCTCCTCTCGTGACAGAAGTGAACATACAGGAGGAGAGAATCCTCAGGAAGGCAAATAGCACAACTGTGATCTGCAGAGGAGGAATATGTCCCAAAACAACCTAGAAACTGTTTGTCTAAACACAATGCCTTGGGATAAAGAGGGCATCAATATCCTAGAAACAAATCTGAAGACTTTGCTTTAGGGGACATTTAGAGATGAGAAAATAACATACTGAATCAAAGGGCCCACTACTGTATACCATCTTTCTCAGAAGCCAGTAATAGCTGCTTTAGAAAAATGTGTCAGTGTTGTGGTGTGTTTTCTAGTTATAATGGTTTCTCCCATGTTCCCCCTATCCTTATTGTATGGTTTTCCCCAAACTGTCAATCCCCTAACCCCACCTGCAGTGTGGGGTTCACCCTTTTCTCCCTCTAATGTCAATCCATAAACCACTCCCTAAGCCCACATGTCAATCCCTCCTAGCCCTTGCCCTGAATCCCAGAACCTTCTTAGTTGTTTGATTGTTGATTGGTTATTGAAGATTATATTCCTCTCCTTGTTAGTTTTATTGGTTATGTCCCAGTGCCCGTTTACCCACGTCCTGCCTTAACCCCTCCTCTGCTGTACCCTGATTGGTTTATTTGTTGAACCCTCCCCTGAGATCCAGACCCTTTATAAACCCACGTTTCCAGTTAAGATTGTCCTGTCTGCATCACCCCCTCCATCAATAAAGGATGTTGGAACTGTGAGCCAGCAGACCCTTGCTTATTCTTCGCCCTCTTCGCCTGGATTAACAACAAAGCTCCTAAGCGTGGCCTGCTGGGGCCGGAGTCAGCGCTCAAAGGGTACGAAATCCTCGTCACCCCCAAAGCTGTGCCTCCTGGACCAGGGCTTGTGAGCACAAACCAGGAGCAAACAGCTTTATGTCAGAAAGTCTACATCGTTGAAAAACATTTTCTTAAGTAAAGTTTCTTCCTAATCCCTATCAACTGTAAACTTGGCTTATACCTTGAAGCATAAAGTACTCACATGCATTCAAAACCCTTAGGATGCTTTACATGGTGGGTCTAAATAGACAAGCATCCAAAAGAAGAGGAAGAAAGAGCAAAAAAACCTCCTGAAACCAGAAAGGTATATGCTAGCCTGGATTCCTGGCCCACTCAAGTCCTGCTAAACTTTCAGCTACTGCAATTGTAGTTATTTGTTTCATACCATGTGTGCTTTTTTCATTAGCAGGTTTTCAAAATCCTGCTGCAAAAATTAATTGGCCTCAAAGTATCTCTCAGCTGGATGCAGAAACAGGCAAGAGCAGTAGGGAGCAAAGGCACTCTACACAGATCAAAAATGTTGGAGGGTTGGTTGGGGTTTTTTTCAGAACATCCAGTTCCTCTGTCTGTAAATGCCACCTACCTACTTAGGAACAACAGTCTCCAAAGTTTTCATGTCCTACATTAATTTCTATTACAAGGATCTAGGTTTGGTCAACTGCTCACAGTGGGCTTTTAAAATCAATATAGGAAATCAATGGCTTATTTAAATGTTCTGTTTTAAAAATGATGAAAAAATACATAGGGGTTTTTCAAAACCACAATACCACAGCAGTTCTGAAAATTCATGTAAGGCACATAAGGATCCTCCAACCCTAGTTAGTTCAAAACAGAAGTCATTGCTCAGCTGCTGATCTTTTTATTACAGAAACATTAGCAGGGTTTCTTTTGTTTTCAAACCCAAAAATCAAAGACAGAATTTGTGGGGGAAAAAAAGAAGATCTTAAGAAATTTCAAGGATCTTGAGCATCAAGGAATGACAAGCAAATTCAGGAAAGCCATGAACAATGAAGATACAGTCCCATTACCATGTGATGTAGAGGCTTGTGCTGGGGGAACCTCTCTAACCAGATTCAATACATGTATTCTGCAATTCAAAATTTGCTACCATTCAGACTGAAAATTGTAGATGTTTGTAAGAGGCATAACCAGAAACCTCAGGCAACTGCAGAGAAGCACTTCTGTTGGTCCCAAATAACCCACATTTATCCACAGCAGATCACTGGACCTTTTCTTTCCAATTTCATAATAAGCACCAAGAAACAGAAAAGCAAAGTTTAAGAAAGAGAAGAATTATTTTGTCTAAGTAAAAGAAAACACATAACAAAAGCTGAGGAACACAGCCAAACACAGTAATTCAAGCCAACCCAATCAGTTCAACTAACAAAACCCAGACAAATACTTAAAAGTGTTAACAAAAATATGCCAGATTAAAGTAATTAAGAGTTAAAAAAATCCAGAGTTCTGAGAATAATAGACACATGCAATATTATGATACTTTCAGGAGCCTTTAGTTCTGCCATTTGGACAAGGACAGGTCAGCTCTCCTCATTCCATGTCCTGCACACATGAGATCTGACCAAAATGTTTTTCTGGGGACAAGGGGTAGGTAGAAGGACTGAAGTTGGTTTTCAGTTTGGTACGAACACTGAATGCACACATGAAACTTTACTAGGAAAAGTGTTTTCCTAAGTAGTCACAGAGTGATAAAAGACTTTTAAAGAACATACACCTTAAAATGTCAGGCAGTGCTTTCCTGACTATTGGTAAACAATGAAATACTGTGATAGATAGAATTTATTACCAATATATATCTAGTCACTAGAATTTCAACAGAACTTGGACTTCAATAGCAAAAGGAGCTTTGGCAGAGATGATACAGAGAAATGTCTACTTGTTAGTGTTAGGGCCATAGACCTGATCTGACCTTGAGCTGCTCTGATCTTCCATCCTGGATGTACAGAATTGTCAGCATTTTCTGTATGCATGAGTATACACATCTATCTTCCTAAGTATGCGTGCACTTTGCCCCAAACACACAGACATCTAGTACACTGTCATACTTTTAAGTAAATTCCAGCAACCCAGCTCTGTAAGAGTCACGAGACAAGTCCTCCTGCTTCTGACTAAGCAAGACAGGCAGAGCACAGCAGTACACAGAAGAGGGTTATGTCCTCAGAAGACATCGGAGAAATAGCAAGCGCATAACTATTATGCATAAGGCTTTACAGTGCCTACTCTGTCAGTCAAGGCAGATTTAAGTGTTCAAAGATGACAATCTTGCAAATGACAAACTATGCAGTCAGATTTTTCCAGAGAAGCACACCTCCTTTTTTGGAGGCAAAATTACAAAATTCTACTCTTTTAAGCAAAGTAAGCACATTGCTGTGAAACAGTTTATTTGGGTAAATCATGATCTATCCACTAAAGAAACCTGCTTGAGGAATGTTCTTGTCAAGTACAAGCATTACCTTCTCTGTAAAGTTTCAGGTAAAGTACACCCAGCAAGCACAGCCACCTGGTTAAACTGCACTGGTTTTAAACAACTGCTTCCTTTAAGACTGATTTGATCTAATTTTCCTCCCACCCTGCAGTAAGTATCCCTGACATCAAGCGTTACCATACCAGGCACTGGAAGAGGCAGAACTGGAAAAAATGCAAGTTCCCCCATGGCTACTCTCTGTCACTGCCTGCTTTTATATAAACAAGTGCATCCAACTGGAGCTGTGCAGAGCAGCCTCGCCACTGCTTATCCTCCCGCCTCCTTCGGGAGCCACTCAGGGAGAGCTGAGAAGTTCGGATAACAGATGATTTAAAGAAACAACATCCCCCTCCCTTTGTCCCATAGCGACTGACCCTTCAGCTGAACTTCAAAGTTCAAATACATCTATTTCTCAAATGCAGAGCTTCACGAAGTGGAAGAAGTAACAGCAATGTTCTTCTACCACACGGTGGGGATAGAGCAGGGCATTTATGTAACTCCTGAAGAGGCATTTGCCCAGCTATTCCATCATGACACCAGCTCTCAGTTACACCGTGCTGTGTCAGAGATTCTTCCTTTCCCCCCTGCCCCAGTTCAAGTTAATGGCCTTTCCAAAACTATGTATTTAACTCAGAATTGCAACCGAGGGTTGGTGGTGATAGTAGCAGTAATGGCAGCTCTCACTCCTCTAAATGAAACAAAATATCCTCTAAGCAAAAGTGAAACTGGTTCCAGCGTTCCAGCTGGAGGGTGGGGGTGAGATGTGGCACACAGAATGGGGTCAAAATCTCAAGTCTTTTGGGACAGAATATAAAAGATTTGTGGAGTTATTAAAAGAGGAAGTTCCCCTCACAGGTCACAATTCATCCCCAACCACTGTTCCAACACCTCCAAAACAGTTATCATGCACTTACCCTACTTTGCAGTACATGTTCAGTCTTTTTTTTTCAAAAATGACTAGCCATAGGCTGGTATGGAGGCAGGAATTCTTCACCACGGAAGAATTCCTCTGAATGAGGTACTACTCAGTGCTAGTAAGGATGACAAAACCAAACTGCAAATTTTCCAGGAAAAAAAAAAAAGAAATCTGCTGTGTCAATATTCTGAAGTAAATAGTGAAGTGTAACTCGACCCTGTGCAATTGTGGCCATGATGTGATAAAGAACGTAAACTTATTTCTTCAAATAAAATTGCATCTTTGACTATGGAGGCATTTAGAATTTCAGACTACCCTATCTATTTCATTATTTTGAAGAGATGACTTTAAACCATGTGACAGGAAAGCACACTACCAAAACTCAGCAATATCTGGAAATCTGGTAGTAACTGCATAACATTTATCTTTGCCTTCCGTAAAGTGTTTTTAATAAATGACTGCAATAACCAGGTACATTCTTCAGAGCAGAAGTTGTAATTTTGAAGATAGTAAAATGAAATACTGGTAGACGGGATTTACAAACAAGTCTTTGACAAATCTACAAAGCAAAACAAAATGCAGCAGAAACTAGCTATGACAAGCCCTCAAAAGAGAGAAACTGTTTTTCAGTGTAAAGCTTAATAGGCAAACGGCGTAAAAATCTGTGTAAGACTGTTGACTTTACTAGCACAAATCCAGGTGTAGTTTGGTACACTGAAGCCTTGGGGATATCGCTCTACCTTCTGAAAGTTGACCACACTGTGCTCCTCAAGCTGTATGCACAGGGACTTCAGTTAGGCAGGAGGGGGTTAAGTGCATCTATTCTGCCTGCTCCAATTATCTTGTTTCTGATGCAAAAACATTTTAGAGTAATAGTGTCAACACTCTTTTGAAAGAAACAGCAAAAATAATCACATAAATGTGGTTTCCATATTTAGAAAAACAACTGAACTCTTATGAATTTATTTATCGATTGTTCAAATAAGTATATTAACAGTGCATCTGCTACAAAATAATTAGCAAAGGAGATATTAAAAGTTAAGACAAGGGGATACTTATATGTAGCTCCAGTTTAGAAGCCATTTATTACACTTCTTCCCATGGCATGGGATACTTCCAATGAAATATCACATGCCTATCCAAACAATCAAGAACTACTATTTTTGTCAATTGCTTTCTAAACGAGGAGACAAAGTTTATTTCTAACCTTCAGTCACAGATCAACACCCAGGGCTCAACCTGCTGTAAGGCAAGACATGACAGAAGACCTCTGTGCATTAGTCAGTGGCAGCTGAGGACACAAGAATTTGAAGCAGCATTCAGTGGCTGGGACACGAGCAGGAACTGACTGAGGGTCCTGGTACCATTACCAACCCCCTGTGACTTTTTGTCTTCTGTTTGCTTAGGACTGAAAGTAAGGACCTTTCCTGGTGGGACTTCAGTGCTATGACTGGTTGACTGTGAGTGCACTCTCCACTGGTATAATGAAATTAAAAAGAACCTAATCCGGCTAAAAATTCTTCCTCCATTTTCTGGGTTTTGAACTAAATGAGTTTTACTCACTGAATGCAGATGTCCACATGCCTCTACCACTACAGATTTGTCAGTATGTAAGTTTTTTCCAAAGACTTGTGTCACCTTTATTCTGAAAGAAGAAAAAACCACCCAAAAGCTAGCATATGCTGTATTAATGTAAAACCCCTAGAGGGCAACTAAGCTTCAATTTCAACCTGCATAAATATTCAGCTCCTTAACTAGTTTACAGATTATGTAAACTATTTCCTTCAACCTTGTTTTTTTTCCCCTCGTTTAAAAGAAATGAATCCTTTTCATTCTCAAATCACATTATTGCTGCCTATTTAGTGTAAGTTAATCACCACTGCCCAACCAGAGACTGAATCCTCAACCCAACAAAGCTCAAATGTGCGTAAAAGAGAACAATAAAGAAAACACATGGAAAGGCTTCACTTAAACAAAGACAGAAAACAAGCATATGAAAGTCTGAAATCACTTTCCTTGCATTAAAGACCTTCAACAATACATCTTGTTTATTATTCTGCTTAGTATTAATTTATTGCATGGCATCTGTTTTCTTTTACAGCAGTCTGGTTGCAAGTCTCAGACGTATGAATCAAAGTTTACACTGTTGAGATTATCTGCCTTTTTTCCCCCACATACCAAGATTTCAGCCTTATATATAAGTTATGAAAAATAGTTTCATTTAGATTTTGGTCTTTAACTAGAGTNATTCAATTACAAGTGCTCTTCCCAAATTATAAAATTGGTAACCAGCGTCCAGCTGAGCCTTGTTTGCCATGAGCCAGCAGGCATCAACTGCCTTTCCCCTACTCCCACCAGATCTTGTTGGGAGCTGAAAGATATTTATTATCCTGCCAGTCCACACCTGCACAGAACCTGCAGACACATTGATGCTTAATGTTAGAGAAGGCACTAACAAAACAGTGGGATTCCCAAGATATGGAAGAAACCTCATTTTAGCCACCTAAAATTTCCATGTCCCACCCAAAGCTGATTCTGAAATTACCCTGCTGTCCTTGTTGCCTTGAGCCTTGACAGGGAAGAGTTAAGAAGATGGAGAAGAGAGAAAGAGAGAGGACTACAACTGGGATGAGATGTCTCCCATTCTACATGACTTAACCAAAAATCAAAGGAGGAATTTGAGGATACATTCTTTTATACTGGTCTTTCCATATTCTATGGAAAGCAATGGTAAGTTTCTGTTCATTAACTAGATATATGCTGAAGCCTACATTAAGTGTAAGAAGAACAAACCACTCAGAAAACACATGCAAAGAAACATGAGGAAGAAATCAGGACAGATAAGAAATGACAAACATTATTTACACCAGAGAAAAATAAAGAGTTCTTTTCACCATTGGCCGCATGAATCATTTTGACTGGGCTGTCAGATTCATTGTAGAAAATTATCACCCCAAAGGCAGCAAAAAAAGTAATGAGCAACAAAATTTGAAGTTGCAGACTGTGGTCACTGTTGTTTACTGGATATAATTTTCTTCAATCTCAAAACACAAGTTCTCCCTGGGAATTTAAATGTCATTTTTAACATCACAACATTGAAGACTTTGGGGGGTCTGTGTTTAAAATTCTTCATGCTTCTGAAAATAACCCTGGAATCTCAGGGTTCAACACCTTCCCTAAGCCATTTCAAGGACTCTGATAAAAATAGTTTTCCAGGGTGGTTACTGAACAAGTCTTTTATTTTTATTTCTCCCTTTTGCGGGTGTAACATAAATCAGATCGTCCTATTTCTTCCGTTTAAAGCCTGCTTTTATTCAGACAACTACCAGGAATCTGCCCAACGTCTCAGAACATAAATTGCTTGATATACAAAGAAAAGTTAGTTGAGGCATTAAACCCCCCCAAAAAACTTGGAAAATAAAAAGCACTCTTTGAACGGTAAAATAAAATCAAACATTGGAACAGGCTGTCTATAGTAGCTGAAACATTAGCCAGATTACAGGAAAACACATGCATAGATACGGACCCAAGAGAAGATGATGGCCCAAAGTGTCTTCCCAAAGTCCTTTACAGACCTGTATCCTTTTCATACTTGATAGATGTAGCCTCCGAGGACACTCAGGTTTGGTAAGCATTTTACAGAACTGTAGTTTATGCTTTTGAAGCATAGTTAGACCAGTCTAGATTGCATCACAAAGTCCTAGTTTCAACTCTCTCCTGGTCTTTCCACATTATACGTTTTCTGTACATTTCCCACATGTTAAACCATAGGATTCAGAAGTTCTTTTTGCCAACCTCAGCTGTGTCTCCCTAAAATAACTTTTAAAATGTCTGACAGTCTACAGCAATAGGTGAGATTGCATCTCAAACCACAACTTTGCAGTGCATTACTTTCACCAACTTCACGAGCATCTCATTACAGCAAAGAGTATGGGATATTTCTGTCACCAACAAACAAAGTAAGACTTGCATCAAGCTTGGCATGCAAATGTAACAATAAATTTTTTATTTTGTGTTTTAAAAAGGACTATTTAAACATCCCTGAACTATGCTGTTGATCTGAAAGCTTGATGGGAGTATCTAGTGTATATTGAAGAGGGGGAAGAAGAAGAATGACTAGAAGAATAACTTGAGAGATTCTGGATCACAGCCAGAAAGAAAGAAAACTATAAAGTGTACAACATTATAGTAAAAGTAACACAAGGAAATCCTGAACTTGAATATCAGAAGCCCCCAAAAAAACCCTTATAGACGTAAAGAAACCTTTCTTTAAACTAATTTTAGGAAAAAAATAAGAAGGCGGGTCTTTTAATACAGTAATTAAAGTCCCAAATTCCCTACAACCATTTCAATTCCTTTCCAATACAGTGGATAAATACCAAGAAAAGGATCGCGTCACTCTATCCAAGGGAAATTTTAATGCACAGGTCTACTACATTATCTTCTTCAAAATTCCTAATATAAGTTCCTTTCCTACTCATTAGCCCATCAAAGTAATTACCTTCCCTCCATTCCCATGATTCCTTTCAAATCCTTTACTAGTACCCCTCTCGTATCTAGACTACAGTGACTAAACTGCTTTTCTTGTTCCCTGATCATAAATTTAAAGCCTCATCTACATCTCCAAAGCTCTGTACACTCCCGCATTCCTTGACGATCCCCTTTCCTATCCTCTGACCACTCTGTAGCTCTTGATTCCTCATCCAAAACTCCTCTTGCCTTCTGTTTTAGGGTTACACTTCCTGTAGAGCTATTTATCCTGATCTAAGGCAGCAAATGTTCCAGGCGCTCATTTCTGCAGGACTGTAACAAATAAAATTCAGTGGGATGACAATACAGCACAAGTGTTTTATGACCTTTTATTACTGTAACCTTTACTCCCTTCTTAAGCATCAGACCTTTAAGTGAAACATACTTCAGAACACAAATCTCCCTACTCTTTTTCTATGCAGCACCAAAGAGACAACTACTGGACGCAATTACAACAGCAACAAAACTAAATTTGCAGGTGGGAAAGAGGGGATCATTTTTTGTTGTTGTTATTAAAAGGACCTGAAAAATAACGTACAGCATAGTTTTATTCAGCAACAGACAACATTGTTTCTACTATAAAAAAAAACTCCAACAACTTGTACATTGTCAGTGTTGTTACCACAGGACCCATTAACTACAACATCAAAGAATAAGTGCTGGAGGGACAACCCACTCAATTTGAGCTAAGCAGTCATTAGAACTATAGTACTGCATGGAAAAAGAAGCTTAAAATGTTTTCATCCCAAAACAGGATGAAAATTTGAGATTCCATTGTTTTCAGAAAACAATGAAGAATATTTAGACCAAAAAGCATGAAGAACACTTAGAACACCACATCTTGTTGAAAATGTGTGTATTTGCCAAACTGTATTTCAAGTTTAACTTCTGTTCCCTTATTGCCTGGTAAGATCTGTGATTCCTGCCCCTTTCGACTGGCTCTGCTGACTCATAACATTCTATATAAAGATATGTACAACAGGTATAGGTCTCCAATATACAGGCGATCAAAACTAAAACTCTCATAATCCACTGCCTCAATAATTCAAAGCATACTAAGTAAAACCACAACTCCTATTCTGATTTCCATTTAGTATTAATTCCAGTTGAACTTCACTTCAATTTCTGAGATTTGGATAAGCAATTTTCTTTGGCAAATACACTTGCCAACTTTATGTGTTTTCTACAGAATAGACAGAAGCTTTCCCCTATCACCTTATGCTGAATACAAGGCCAATGCATTGCTTTTAGGCTGCCTGAATGCTCACTATTTATTTCT
>VZTR01022642.1:296202-321013 GCA_013400775.1 Chaetops frenatus | reverse complement strand
AAAAGGCAAAAGGGGAGAAAGCTACAGAAAATGGAACACCTTTGTGAAAGATAAATTGTTTTCCATAAAACCTTAGCCCAGTGTAAAGAATTAAAGAGAGGGATTATTAAACTGGGAGATGCTCCTCTTCATCAAATCACTAAGAAGCATTTAAGACATTTTTTTACTTTTTAACAAACAAAATCTGTGGGTTTTGGCAAATCTCAGAGTGCTTGTGGTTCTTCTGTTGCATACAGTATGTAGGGTGCAAGATTACAGTTATAATAATAGCCTTCTGTGTTTGATCAAAACCCTCAGCAGCAAAAGCTCTTTTTTGCCATGGAAGGCCAAGGACCACAGCTGGTCAGTTTAATGGTTTTCCTTATTTTTGTAATAATGACCAAACCCCAAAAAATTAATACACATTAATAGGAACAAGAACTTCCCAACCACTAGAACACATCAAATTTACTCTGTATAGAAGCTGGGAAAAGAGATGACAAATACTTTCCTGACTTTCTAGCCTGTGCCCACAGGACCCAGGATGGCCTGGAGAACAACATGAGCACAATGTAGACCTGTGCTGCAGGCAGCAGACCTTTAAGAGGAAGAAGAGAATGAAATACAAAGCTGCTTTACAGTCCTAACAACAAAAGGGGCTATTGCAGCTTCTAATGTTAATTAGAAGACTGTTACAAGAAGAGGATACCAAGACAAAAGCTTTCCTAGAAGAGAGTCCTGAGAGAAGTCATATCATCTCCCCACTTCATTCAACGCAGCTGGTAACTGACTAACTCACCCTTTACTACGTCCTGCTGGTAGTTAATAGCTCTGCTCTCACCTCTTTCGTGACTTCAGGTAGCAGGGGGACAGATTACTCAGAAAAATTGACAACTACTCTACCCAAATACTTAAAGAAGCCTCATACTTTCTGCATCCAAGAGGAACTGAGTCAAATAATTCCAGTAAGTCTTTGAAACGTGCATTTCTAGTCATACAATCTATAATTTGTATTTTCTTGGGGTTTTATTTATTCACATTCAAAAAACGCTCAAAATAGTACTTTAAATACTACTGCTTTTTCATTAAGCATCACAGTATATTTGTTGAACAGAGAAAGTTTAAGTAACTTTATACCATTTTAATTAGCAGCTGTAATACATCATGTTTTTCTTGAAATCCCTGTTCTATCAACTTTTAAACATCAGTTATGTTATTTGCTAGCAAAAATGCTGTAGAAAGTTCAGTCAAGGTTCAATAATCCAAATGAAGCTACAACACTTCTCAAAATACATAAATTTTAAAAACAATCACTTCCAGTATTTTGGGAGCTTGGTTGAGAAATGTGGAACCATAAAGGGGACTTTCTTTTTTATTACACCTTAATATTTTTTTCCTACCATCAAAGGCAAGCAGTTGTGAGCAGACAGATTTCTAAGATACCTTCCTTTTTTAAGGTAAGAAATAAAACCTCAAAAAAGTATCAATGAGAACTTTGGCACTAGGATAGTAGAGTTACTAAATTGAAAAAGGAAGAAAACCAAGGAGATACATGCAGAATTACCATTCTCTAACCTACATTACATTTAAAGAAAATCTCCACTGTAAAGAAGCTGTTTTCCTGGAAAGAAAGGTCTTGTTTTCATCTAGAACAAGTCGACTAAAACTCAAATTTAACAGCCATTCTGTCATTTCTTCCACATGCAGACCCAGTATACACAACACCTGAGATGGTTTGGAGAATGAATAACAAGTTTATAACTAAGTTGCAAAATTGCATTGATTTACAGGATTCAGTTATTCTTCATATCTCTTGGTGAAAACTGCTTCTGTGAGGTAAATACTCCATTTCATTACAAAGTTTTGCTTTAAAACTCTTGACTATGAGCTAACTATAAAAATACACTGGAAAAGCAAACTTTTATTAATAACAGAGGGAGCAGCACAGTGTCCACTGCCTGCTAATTAGCATTCCTTTCACCAATCAGACTATTGGCTCTAGACATTAAATTTTTTTTACAAAAAAAATCAGATCTATTTTAGTGCACGTATAATAGTGTTTCGAATAAGCAAATATAATTAGAGTTTAGTACTCGTCCAGGAAAAGAATGCATTCAACTCAAAATTTTCATCTCCATTATTCTGCCCAGCTTATTCCCCTTGTATTAAATAAAAATTACCATTCTTAGGTTAATTCATGTGAATTCTTTATGCATATGTGCATCATAAAAATTTATCCAAAAAGTCTGTATCACTGAATATATTATCAACTACTCAAAACCTCTGTTTGAAAACACTAAGTCACACATTGAAACAAATTCATTTAGAGATAGACCCATTAAAGTCACAGGAGAAAAAAATCACTTATCTTTCTAAAATCTTAGGGTCTTTTCCTACAATCGTAATTTGATGTATCAATGTAATTAATACTTTAAGTATGCAATCCTGCAGCCTTTGGGAGGGCTTCAGTGCCTTTACCAACAAGGAATTCTTGGAGTCAAAATGACAGAATTTCAGCATCCTGCTTTGTAAACCTCAGTCCTAAAAAGCCCTGCAGAATCCTGTTAATGGTAAAGGATTTTATCAGTCAAAAAATCCACTGTGAACTGAGGGATGATGGACCAGGACCAAACAAACACCTTTATGCATATGTGAAATGCTACTGAGTTTGGTAATTTCATTTGCACATCGGTGTTTGCATACAAACTAGAATCTTAAGCAGTGAGTTTCTACTGAGGTTTAAGTATAAAAGGACCATATGAAATGACAGAAGTGTTATAATCCAAGTTAAACTAGATCTGTGACACCCTGAAACCCTGATTTAAAGGCAAAAGAAACTTATCAATGTAGCTTTTCTATGCAGTATCCTTTTTTCCTTTTACTTTCAATGTATATAAATAAATTTATTTGTATTAGAAAAGTTCCAGATTTTGAGATCTTTCTAATACTGATATCATTTTAAATTAAGATGGAGTACAGGGATGACAACACCAGGGAAAATTTCCAAGGCTTTAACTCCTCACCGTTCTATCATCACCTCAAAGTCAATTTTCACCTTTTTCACTGTCTGAATTTGTTATCTTACATTTTGCTTTGAGGCTCATGTTCCTTCAATATGGCAGCACTGGATTACGAGAATGCTGTTTGCTAAAAGTGAGCAATGGCTGTATTACAGCAGGTCTGAAGGTACCTAAAAAGAAAAGGAAAAGCAGACCTGACAAAGCACACTTTTGTGTTAATTACATGCAGATTGCAAATACTCGTACATCTAGTGAGTAATAAGTAAAGCCAAGCCGACACAAGGAGATATTTTCACACTGCTGATCACACAAATCCAGTTACAGGACCTGAAAATTAATTACAGATTAGGACTTAATATTTACTACTGGAAATAATGCAGATTCATTAACACATAGCCTGTACCATTGTTCAAGTATGACAGAACCGCCAGGTAAGAAAACTTAGGTTGTGAGCTACCTATAAAGGAAACAGCTCAGCCCACCTCAAATCCCTTCTGACAACAGATGAGAATTCCAGCAAAATGCAAAAGACACAGAGTAACAACGAGGGCTGTGAACTAACCAAGGATAAAACTAGCAGAGTCAGCCCTAATTCCACCACTGTAAAGCTTCTGAGTGCTTCACTTGGTAACTGATGCAAAATTCTCGATACAACTTTCTGTCACTTAAACAGAACACCATGCAGCAGGATGTCAGGAACCAGATACACATCCCAGGGTTTTTTCTGAGATGCTAAAATATACTAACAGCACAGACACAATTCAATTAGTACACATAGGACAGGGTTGCAGGCTTTTTAACAAGTCAAGCCCACACGTTTGAGCAACTCTTGTCTGAAATCAGTCCCAAGTGTACAGTCCCTATTTCTTCTATGCCCTTTCTAACTAACAGTGAATGCTATCCAAGAATTTATTGCTTACTTCCACTTGGAGCAAGAAACAGAGAAAGGTCCTGAAAAAAGCACAAACTATCTGAATCATATAAACCAAATGGATAACATAAACCAGAGCTAAGCAGTGACATAAAAAACTGTGCAATAATTTGCACCAGAAACAAGAGATGAGTAAGAGGTAAATCCAACACAGAAAGAGCAAAGTATCCAATATGGATGAAAAAGGGATGCAGGAAAATCTACCAACAAATCCCCCAGTTATTGCAAGAGGAGATGTTAACCAACTAAGATTTTGCCAATGTGCCCAATACCATTAATCAGCTGCTCCAGCACTATGCAGTCCTCCTTACTAATTTTCAGAAGTGTGTGACAAGGTGTAAGGAAAAACAATCTAAATCACAAATAAAAGTTTCATTATAGGAAAAAAATCTGCCCAAACTCCTTGAGAGCTTGAATATTTACCCTTTAGACACTCCTTTCAAGATAAAATTTACAGCTTTCATCCCAAATAAAGAACATCACACACATATGAGGAGCACAGCTTATGAATAACAGGACCAAATACCATTCTTCTTGTGTTTTTCTTTTTAATTTATTTAACTGGAGGTAAAGATTAAGAGACAAATAAAAAAAAATGCCTACCTTTGGCTTCTGTACCTGTGTAGTTAATGAACAATCACTACATACAATTTAAATGAATTAACATCTTGGAAACTAACATCAGGAATATGATCAAACACACCACTATTCTCTTATGTTCCAGAGCATGAGGTGCTAAGGCTAAAAGTTTTCAGTTACATTAACACAAGGACTGCAGATGCTATTCTGGCAACTTATGTTATTAATCACAAAACTTATCTAAGTTTAATTAAAAGTTGAAAAAGAACAGCTGAAAAGCAACTTTTCCTTTTACTTCTATATTTTTTTCCTTTAAATTCAACATTGCTTTATCCCCCATTATCTTATCCTTTCTATCTTTTGAAGCTATAATTATTTTCAGTGTATTCTTCTAGCTCTAATCTTACTGCCGTTGCCATTTTGAAACAAGTCACATCCATTCTGCAAGCCTCATTTTCTCCTTCCACTGATAAAACTGCTGTTGTATTTAACAACCTAGGCTTCCACATGACATGAAGAAATAGACATATTAAGTAGCTTAAGAAAAATATTAAATCAGTCTTCAGACCCTCTACTTTTAAGCCTTGTGTCAAGGATAGGCACCAAAACCTGTATTGTGTACCTTGGCTATTGCCCATAACTCTACTTTTCTCTTTACACATCTGTGAATCTTCACCTTGGGATCCAGACATCACCACCTGAAAATGACAGCTATAACCAAGTGCGCCTTAAAAAGAAAATGGGCTTTCTCATAAGCCTTGGCCTCTACTACTAAAACCAGCACCCTACATAGCTTTGGAAGTGGTGCATACAAAAATTAAATACAATGCTGGCCTGCAGCACATTCATTTTGGAGAAGGATAAAACAAAATAGTAGAACATTTTCCTAAACTGGGAGGAGCTGTTGACTCCCTCAAAGGCAGAGAGACCCTCCGGGAAGACCGAGACAAATTAAGGGCTGGACAATCACCAACCATATGAAGCTTAACACAGTTTAGCACCTGGGATGGAGCAACACTGGATGTACAGATAGAACAAGCGCCTGCAGAGCAGAACTGTAGAAAGGGACATGGGGCTCCTGGTCAACGGCTAGTTGAATGTGAATCAGCAGTGCCCTGGCAGCCAGGAGGACCAAGCAAGTCATGGGGAGCATCAGGGACAGGATCACCAACGGGGCAAGGGAGGGGATTGTCCCGCTCTGCTCTCCACTGGGGCAGCCTCACCTCGAGTCCTATGTGTTTTGGGCACTACAAGAAGGATATAAAACTACTGGAGAGCATCAAAAGGAGGGCTCTGAAGTTGGTGAGGGGCCTGGAGGAGAGGAAGGGCCTAGAGCCACTCAAGGGGCAGCTGAGATCAGTTGGGACTGAGACTGAACGAAGGACCTCATTGCAGTCTACAGCTTTCTCACAAGGGGAAGAGGAGAAGACACTTAAGTTGCGTTAGGAGAGGTTTTAAGTTGGATATTAGGAAAAGGTTTTTCACCCAGATGGTGACTGGGCACTGGAACAGGCTCTCCAGGGATGTTCTAACGACACTAAGCCTGACAGAGTTCAAGAAGTGTTCAAACAACACACTCAGGCACATGGTGTGATTCTTGCAGAAGTCCAGTGCAGGGCCAGGAATTGTACTTGGTGATCCTTGTGGGTCTATTCCAACTCAGGATAATCTATAATTTTATGAACATAAAATTTTGTGAACATGTTTACTACCAATTTATTTACTGGATATAATCACCTAATGACACAACCACAGTTTCTTCCCAAACTGGCTATCAAAAAACTCCTCCCATACAAATGACGACATAATTCACAGGTTCTACAATCTGAGCTTCAGAGGACTCCTTGATATTCATTCCCTACTGCCTGTCAAAGCCATGAGAATACTTGTGTCTTTTGTAACCATAAAATGAAGCATCAGTCACAGTAACAATTTACAGAACTGTGATCCTCCCTCTTTTTTCTCGTATATGAGGCAAGAAGCAGTTAAGAATGATGACATTAAAACCTACCACACCAGGGTATTTGGGTTAACACCTTAGTAATACAAACAGGGTAGCTCACACCTCTTGCAGCTATTGTTCCAGTTTCTTTACTGCCTCACTTAGACATCTCCACTTTTAGTTCATTCTGAGGTTTTCAACAGAGCTGTAACAGCCAGAAACTGATGGGGAGCAGGGGGAGGGAGGCAAAAGATAGCGGATAACAAGGTAGCAGATTTAGAAAGGTGTCAGTAAGTAATGCCACTGCTCAGCAGATGAATCTCAGTATTGGTGTCACATAGCAGGCACCCAAAGTACACCCTTAGCACTCCTACCATGGCTAACATACAACCACAATACGGTTTGGGAGGGACAGATAATGTCATTATATACATAAAGAGGGAAGCAGAATGCTGATGACTTCAGTGTTTGGTGCCATGCTTTTTGTTCTACACAGAAATCACAACAGGTTGAATCACTGGAATTTGCTCAGTTGGTTAGAGCATGCTGCTAACACCAAGATTGTGAGTTTGATCCCATTATGGATCATTTACTTAAGAGTCAAACTCGATGATCCTTGTGCGTCCCTGACAACCCAGAATATTCTGTGAATCTGTGAATTAGCTGATATAATAACCAGGCTTTTTCCAAAGGACAGCTGGGAAGCGAAATTACACTGTAGATGAACAGCCACCACTTGAAATGCAGCGGTAAGTTTTAAAACATTTTCTTAATTGAGTAACAGATGAACGCTTAGAGGATCCAGTCAATAAACCCAGAAGTTGACTTCTCCATGAATGCCTTGTTTGCAAGGCTTGGAGAGCCAGGTCCAGGCCAGGTTTCCATCAGAAACTGAGAACTTGGGCTTGGCCAGCATCCTTCGGCTTTTGAAGAAGCAGCCACAGCCCGCAGGGACCGAGGTGCACAGCCACGACCACTGCAGGTCACCACCACCTACGGGAGACTCAACACCTTACGTTAGCTGAAGTCACTGGCATTTTAACACACCAAGCCAAAGACACCTGCCCCGGGAACTCTGGGCACATGAGCGAACACTCTATGGGTACAAATGCCAGGTTCTTACATTCACTCCTGTGGACGTGTCTATAACCATTCGGACAAGATCTCGGTAGCACGAAGCCGAGGACCACATAACCTTGGTGCTCTGCCTTTACGTTTGTTACACAGCCGGAGAGGTTGCAGCAGGCACCCGCGGGCGCCTGGACGCCCCGGAGCTGCCGGCGCCCGGCGTCCTGAGCTGGAGGTCACGGCGGCGGCAGCGGGGCGGGAAGGAGGGAAGGAGAGCGGTGGCAGCGGGAGCCCGCTGAGGGCGGCGGGGACGCCCCAGTCCGCCAGGAACCTCGCGGAGGATGGGCCGGAGCCCCTCAGGGTGGCCCTTCCCAGCACCCACCGGCGGCGCGCCGCAGTCCAGGCCACCGCCCTCTCCGGCAGGTGCGAGAGGCCAGCGGAAAGCGACGGGGGTTTCCCACAGGAAGCCTTGGCGAGGCGAGCGGCGATAAGGGAGAGGAGGGCGGGGGTGGGTGGGAGTACGTCTGGTGGGCGTCCCGCCGTCCTCCCTTCTTCCCTCCCTCTCTCTTTCTTTCCCTCCCTCGCGCGCGCTCGCTCGCCCGCCCGTCGGCCGCCCCTACCTGCGTCGCCGGGGGGAGGCTCCATCTGCGGCCCCACGCACCGGCGGCAGCTGCGCACACCGAGCGCGGCCCCTTCCCCGGTGCTGCGGCGCAGGCGCGGCACAGCCCGGACGCTCCTCCCGCTCCTCCCCGCGGGGGGCGGAGATCGGGGGCGGGAGCGCTGAGGGCGAAGTCTGCCGTGGGTGCGGACATGTGGGCACGGGGGAGGCCAGGAGGCATCGGGAGTGCGCCGCCACCGCGGTAAGCGTGGCCGAGGGACCGTCTCTGTGAGTCACCGGGGCATCACGAAATCACAGAAAGGGTTAGGTTGAAAAGGGACCGCAGTGGATCATCTGGTCCCACCTACCTGCGCAAACAGGGTCGTGCTACAGGATTGTGTCCAGATCGTTGTTGAGTATCCTAGTGAGGGACACTGTCTGGGCAACCCGTTCCAGTGCGTGGTCCCCCGTACAGTAAAGAAGTTCTTCCTCGTGTTCAGATGGAACTTCTGTGCATCAGTTCCTGCTCATTTCCTCTTGTCCGATTACTTGGCACCACCAAGGAGAGTCTGGCTCCGTCCTCTTGGCACACGTATTTTAAATATTTATATGCACTGATAAGATCCCCTGTCAGTTGTCTCTCCTCAAGACTGAACAGGCCCAGCTCCCTCAGCCTTTCCTTGTAAGAGAGATGCTCCAGTCCCCCAGTCATCATCATTGCCCTTCCCTGGATCCATTCCAGGAGCTCCACGTCTCACTTGTACTGAGGAGCCTGGAACTGGGCTCCTGGCAGGCCTGGGTCCTGAGCACCAGGTTGCCGGGGAACCTCAGGGAAGCTTGTATGTGTGTGCAGCCTCTGACACAGGGACTGGTGTCACAGCCTCCAGCCCTTGGGGTGCCCGAGGCGTCCACTGCAAAGACTTGAAGTGGCAAATGAAAATTTCATTGGTGGCTGTTTTTATCCATGAGTTGCTTTCTGCTCATAAAAAAGGCTTCCCATTCAGCAGGTAAGAGGTTCTCTCTCATGCTTCAATGTCTCTGGGACCACGTTCCTGTGACAGCTGTGCATGAAGGCATCATGAAATCTAGTGTCCCACCTGCGACTCGTATTTAGCAGTCTGCGATACATTTAACTGACAACCTTTAGTTACTCATTGCACGAGGTAACAATAACCACTTCGGGACACAAAAAAATGAATAAAAATAAATTTTTAAAGTGATAAATTGCCAGATATTGTCACAGATTTAAAAACCCAATAATATGATTCCCTAGAAATTAAGAGAAATTAAAAGCAAAGAGACATATCTGAAACTCAGGACTTGTTTTAACAAATACAAGCTAGAATTTTCAGAAAGCCCACCCTTTTTTCCTGTCTTTAACATTTTAAACTGACAAGTGATAGGAAAAATCAGTCATTTCATGCAGTAGCCTCTTACAAGAGGCTGCAAAATTTCTTTCAAATGTAGCATTTCCTCTGCTACCTGTCATTGCTTTCTGTTCAGTGGAAAGGTGAGTTTTAAACATTACATTTTCAGGCAAGTGAGAAGCCCAGGAGCCTTCCCCAAATACTAGGTAGACCTTGTATGCCTCTGGAAGATAATAAGCAGTCTAGAAAATTCAGTGGGAGGAATTTTGATAGCGCCATGTTATTTAATATTTAAATTAATTGCCATCAAAGTTTCAAGTGCAGTTTTTCCCCAGATTGACATTATTTTCCCCATATGAAAATTTAGTCCCTTTATTTGAAAATACATTGTTTCAACTTGAGGCCACACTAAGAGCCAAGTTCTTCGTGTTGATACATTCACAGAAATTAGTAGAGCGTGATGTAGGCAAAATCTTCCACACGAATGCTTTTGACCTTACTGATCTAGAGCATTTCTGCTTTATATCATTAAGTGCCTTTATGCTTTTCTTTTTTTAACCACAGGTTTGATCTCATTCCTTAGAGTAAAATGTGAATATTACAATTGTTTTCTGTAACTTTAAACTATACCACTTCAGTTAATGTTTATAATTTTTTTTGAGAATTTTAATTGAAAAGAGCTGTGCAAATGCAACATGTCAATTTATTTGTATTTCTTTCATTAAGGGATTTTGGCTATGCCACTTCTGCAATGAATATAAGAGAGTGTTAAAAAAAAAGTTACCGGTCAATCTGCAAAGAGTTGTTATATAATCTGCAAAGAAAAAATACAGGAAAACACATAATACAAAGAGGAGCTTTCAACATGAGAGCCAAGAAAGTGGAATGTACACTTTCAAAGTTAGTTGAGTTAAAAAAAAAAGACATTATTTAAGTCAGTAATTTTTGCTGCTCTTAAACTCTTGGCTACTGGTGTTTTTATATGCCCTGCAAAATTAGAACTCTGAAGATTTATTTTACTGATCAAGATCTTTAAACTTACATGTCAGCTCTGTGTGTGGTGTTAATTTGATCAGTTTCAGGTCAGAACTTTGCTGCTTCTTTCATGGAAACTGTACACAAAAAAATTAATGTCCAATAGCTTTGTAGCTTGGAGGAGTTGTCCTCTGTTGCTGCTTCTTCCAGTAGCTGGCCTGGAAAGCAGAAACAGGACTCTTCTGGGAGTCTTATTTCCAAGTCTGACAGACAAGAATGATGAGCACTGAGAAGTGCAAAAGGGAGGAAATTTCTTGAGGAAATAACAACAAATACAAAGGGAAAAAATTTGATAGAACAATTTTGTTCTGTAGGTTTGAGGGTCAGAAATAATTTTTGAGGGAGAGCATATGCAGCTGTGAGTCTGATAAAAGTCTTACACTGTTTGGGGCTAGTAGAAATTATCAGAAATGAGAAAGTATCAGAGAAAGTGTTATCTTGACAGATAAGCAAATGAGTCTGACATTATGCAGAGCAGGAATGGCATAAGACAATAAGGCAGAAACTGTCCACAGAGGACTTTAAATAAAGGTAAGTAGCTAGTGTCTGACTTGGCAGTCAGTGCAATGATCCCAGGAAGTGGCACAATTGCTGACTCAATGACACAGGAAAATTATTTTCTTACAGCAGCTTGAATGAATAGAAACAGAACAGTTTTCATCACCAGAAAAGAGGAAGTTACTGTGTGAGAGATGTGAAGTGTTAAGTGCCATATCAAGAATTTTGGTAGCGCAGATAAAAGCAAAACACTTTGTAAATACATGTTCTTCATGCTTTTATATGCAGTCTTGATGTTAATAAGATCATCAACCTATGTAGAGAGAAGATTTATTTACTTCTTTCATTAATGTGGAGGTGTCTGTGAAAATTAACTCCATCCTGTAGGAGCATCCAAGTGTTTAAAGGGATGGTTTCATTTAAAAAAAAAAAGAAAAAAAAGTGTAAAGTGGGTCTTCCTTAAACATGAGGTCTAACTTGTATCTTATCCCAGGAGAGAGTTTTGAAATGACAACTGGAGTATGCAATTTGTGTTTAGTCAAATCTTTTTTAATATAAATCTTGCACAACTTGGGCAGCCCTGTGCAGTCGTGATGAAATGTGTGGGGCTTTTGCCGTGTAGCGCTTTGATACAAGTTTGTACTGTATGCTTCGTTTAACTGACACACTTATCCAGTAAACTTGCTTAATTGGGACATCTCCTGGGGCACTGGTGTAAGACCAGCACTGCTTAATACACACAACTACTACTTAACAGGGCCCTAACAGAACAGTGGCTACTGCTTAGTGTCCCTGGTTATTCGGTGCTGCTTATGCCATCTCTCTGTCACAGTTTCTTGGAACTTGTGTATGCAAAGAAAATACTCGCTGCAATTAATTCCCAGAGAGTAAAATACTGGGTGCACTAGTGGAAATAGGCTGGTGATGGTGGTCATGATTTCTGCACTGATTGTTAGAGTGGGGAAGATGTGGTAACTTCCCTTATAGCCTTGAAGGATGCTTGAGATAATGTTTTCCTATAAAATTTTAAAAACCTATATAGTCAGAAGTAATGTTGGGTTACAGTAATTTCTATGTTTCTAAGATTCATATTGTCATTTGATTAGCTAATCGCCCATTTTCCAAAGTGTGAACATATTTTCACACTTCAACCAAGACAGTGTTAACAAAGAAACTATAGATAGCAATAGAGATTAATTATCTATCTCTTGAGTCTCCACACCTTGTTCTTACCAGATAAAGAGAGCCTATCTCTCTGCACACAGGTGTGATTTTTTTTTTTTTTAAACAATAGTCTTGGTCAAATGAGTTCAAAGGCTTACTTTCAAATCGCACCTCTTTGACATGTATGGTCGCTGTTGACATTTTTGATCTTGTTCGATGAAATATAACTTCCAGTAAAGGGTTGTGATTCTTTGCTAAGCTTACCCATGTGAAAAACTTTCATTCATAGGTGTGAGATGTGGGGGAGCTTTAAATGAGAATATTTAGAATCAAATAAACATTTCCTTCTTTTCTAGGGGGAACATATTCTTACTGAAGTCACTGTAAAATTGTTGAGGGCCTTATTTGCAATTGTCATCTGAAATTTTCATTGACTCAAGGCATGTTTTCCAGAAGAGGGAAAAATATGACAGAGGAGTTTGTAGTGTCTTTCTGTTATACAGGTTGCAGCATTTTGTATTTATTCCCCCACAGAATTAAACCCATCCATATGTCTGTTTAAGGATAGGAGGTCTTTACAGCAGAATCTGTTACTGTAGGAAGAAGCATTAGGCATATTGAACTATTTCTGCCCTGTCTTACAAGCCTCTAATTCTGCCTGTGCTGAATATTAGTGGATGCTAGGATGTGGCAGACCTCTGAACTGTGGCAGACCTCTGGACCTGCAGCCTGTCAAGTCTCACGTAAGTGACATGAGACTTCTGCAGTATTTTCACAGTGTAGGCACTGGCACTGCATTGCCTTGGCCTCTCTCTTGCTCTCAAAGACCCACAACTGGCATGTTGCTAGGTGGCAAGCTCGGTGGTGGCCATGCCTATTACGAGTCCTGTGGACTGTTTCTTACCACTTCACCTAGAATGAAACCTTTCCCTTCATGGGCTTGGCCTTTCCATTCAAGTTTCAGGACAGTTGGGACAATCCGATCAGGGTGACTACCAAAACTTGCTGTTTCTAGCACTATGTCACTGAAGTAATGTATAGGGAGCTGACCATCTGCTCAAGTAGAAAAATTGCATCAAATAATAATTCTGTTTGCCAGTCACTACTAGATCTGAGAAGGGCTAGTCCTTGATGACAAATGTTAAAAAAGAAATGTTTCAGTGCTCACTGTGGCTACTAGGCCATAGTAAGCACTGTGTGGTGCCAGTCCACTGGGTATGTGAGCTGGCACAAGAGCCCTCTTGCTGTCTTTCCATCAGTACTAGCCTGGATATTTCCCAATCACCCCTTGGTCTGGTTTTAATTTGTTTGGGATTTTTTTTGCCACAGCAGAGAACACCTCTATGGAGGCAAGCTCTAAAATTATAAGGTACTTTTCAATCCATTTTTTGACAGAGGTTACAGCTCCACTCTTGGTGTCAGGAGTTGTATTACAAGTACAGAAAAAGAAAGAGTAAGCCTTTAATAACTAAAGTGTGCTACATAGTCCTGTTGGAGTGTTAGTCTTGTTTGTACATACTCATTTTGTTTAGTAAATCCCTACTTAGAGACACAAATCCTCTTAACTGCTGCTTGAGCCTCTCAACAATCATTGTCTGTGTCTTTAGTTCTGGAGATGTTTGCTTCTCATAGGGCACACCACCCTGTAATGTAAGATCACCATTCTGCCTGGAAGTTGAGCTGCAGTAGTTGCTTCTTTCATCTCTAAACCACAAAGAAACTTAGAGATAGGAAATACCATCACAAAGAACTTAAGCAGTTTGCCTGGCACTGTGAAGGAATGCTAGATGTAGAGATCTGAAGATCAAGCTCCTCAATTTATAGTCCATTCAGATTACTTGAGATCATAACACTACTCATAATTCAGGAAATTAAGCCTAAGTACAAGCCATACTTCTACAGTTGGATTGTCATCATTGGAAATTATAAGATCTGAGTCATCGGGGCAGAAGAAAAAGGTGATGAAACAAAAGCTACTTATTAATGTATGTAGAGAAGGATGTAGAAATGAAAGAGAAAATAATGTCATTGCTGAACGTGATCCTGATGCTATCTCAAAAAGTCTTTCTGTCAGCAGATGGCTTCTTTTTGCATACATCAAGCTCTCAGTATTTAACTTACAGTAAATCCTCACACCTATCAACCAGATTTACAGTAGGATAGTGTTACATAATTATCTACGACATTACATTTGCATATCTACTTAGTTTACATTGTTGAGAAGTCTTTGGTTAGTTGTCTTTTTCTCCACAAAAGAAAAATTACAGTCTGAGATACAGGGATTTTTTCCTTAAAATTTACAATTAAATATCTTTATTGCACTAGTTTCTAATTCAAACCTGTCACTTTAAGTCTGATAAACAGAATGTGAGTAGAGGAAGATGCTTTTCTACCATGACAGCTATGGTCAAAACATGGGTTTTTTTGCAAAGTCTTTTCCCTTCCCTTTAGTTTTTAGATGCACAAGAGTGATGCAACAATAATAACACTGAACACTTAGCTTCTTTATATTCACCAGTCTGGAAAATTCAATGTGACTTTAAGTTTAACACTACTCTGCTAAGGAACCTCAACTGACCAGCACTGATTCTGAAGCTTTAGTTACAGAGATATGGATGTTGTCAAGAGGAAGAATTGGCAGTCATAAAACCCCATAACCTGAATTTCAGTAAGGGGAAAAAAGTCTTACATGCTTCTGTGTGTTCATCCATTGCTTTGAAAAGAAACTTCTTAGTTCCTAGTATCTTAGCTATGTTGTGCAGTTAAGCATTTGACTGTTTATGAGTACAAGAGACTTACTGGTGGAGGCAGTGAAATTATCATGTCCCATATTTTTGAGCTGAGAAACAAATTCTTATTGTAGCTGCAAACAAATATTATTGCTACCCTTGTCTCCTTTTCTCATCTCTTTTTTATGTTGCTGAGTGTGGTTTTATAGCTGCTGTACTTCCATCTACTGACATTCATTTCAGTATAAAGCGAGCACTGAATGCAGGGGAGATCTGATTTGAAAACTCAGCTATTTCCCTGCCATCCTGTTGTGGCATTTTTCTACTGGGATATTTGCATCCCTAAGTAATACAGGCTTTGGGCAACTCCAGTTCTGATGGCTGGTTGGTGGGGGTGCAGCAAGGGTTGGTCACTGCTGATGTGTCAATCCAGAGTGTTGTCTAAAGAATCGTGAGATATGTTTTGGACTGATTAATGTTATATATTGTAATACACAGAATCTAGGTGAAAACTTGAGGGATTTATCCCATTGGTTCCAGTTGCGTTTAGGAGGCCCTAAGAGCGTGACAACTTCTAAATCAAAATACTTTCACGCAAAGCATTTGATTAACAATCTTCTTTGCTTTACCACTTTGATTTACCTTTATTCACAACTGAAAATTATATAAGGACATGTACGTCTTCATATTTTGTAATGTAATTGAAGCTTGATACAGAAATGGATACTCAATGGAAACCCTTGGCAAAATTAGTAAAACAAATCTTTTAAGATCTAGGAAGTGCTAGGCAGTTCTGAAGTGTCAGTGACAATGGTAACAAATTTAGGGCAAGCTGAAACTGGGAGTTGAATACAGATACTACAATTCAGGATTTCATAGTTCTCTCTTTGCTGTCCAGTTAAATAAGTAGTTAAGGTGTATCCTATATTTCTCAACTTTTCCTAATAAGATGCAATGTTATGGATTTACTATTTTTATTATTTACTATTTATTCAGAATTAGTCTGATCATTGTGCGTTATTAACATCAGTATCAGGGATTTGAGCCTATTTTTTAGGCATTTTTTGCGTATCTGTTCCAAAAATCTTGCAGTATACACAATTGAAATGACCTAACAAGCGGAATTGAATAAGGGCAAAGAGAACAAGAAGGCATTACAAATGTCCTATTTAGTATGAAGACATCTACTGCATATCTGTTACCATTATACATTGGTAATATGTGTGAAATGTAGTAGAAATTTCATATATACAGATATTTAATTCTCTTTCTGACTTATCCTACAGAATTAGAAAGGGGCACAGCATCAGATGTGATTGAATGAGGATGTGTCAAAAGAAAGGGTAACTTTAATGTTTAGCTTTCTGTCATTTTTTACATAAGTGAGACTAAGCGTTAATCAACTCAGAAAAGCAGGGATTTTTGGTCAGATAATTTCAAATTCATTCTTTCTTGGGTTTTTTGTATTTTGCCCTACTTTTTATAACACCTTTTATTTAATTTCAGTGACTAATTCACATTTTAGAGAAAAGAATATTCAGTGCTCTAAACTTTCAGTAACGTTCATAAGATCTCTAAGACTTCCCAGAACTTCTACAACAAAATTATGGGAGAGCAAATTTGGTATTTCTGTTAAGTCAAAGGATTGAAATAAATGGAAAAAGATCGTTTGAAAAAATATCCGTTACATAAATAAACATAGAGAAATAGAAAAGCAGAGAAAACAATTAAAATGCTCATTCTCTCAATCTTTCTGTGCTTTTTTTGAATGGGTGTTTGAAATGTAGCTGAATCCCTGCGGTGCATAAACCAACTTTTTTTTCATGAGCACAGTGTTCTATGACACAAACATGTAAATCTTCCTCAGTATTGTAATTTGTATTCAGTTAAGTACCAAAAAGTTGATTGCACTGTGTGATGAATCAATTCCCATGCTACGATAAGCTGTAGAAAGGGAAGTTGAAGTTTGAATTTCATGTTTTTCTGATGTGGAGCAGCAGATTAGGAGTAACAGCAATATTTTAACCGCTGAGTTCTAAAGAAACACTGCATTTGGAATGTCAGAATAACTCTTCACTTGGCTATCTACATGCTGTGCTAGCATCTATAGAAATAATGGTTCTGTTTGTTCTGAGGGTGTTTTCTTGTTGCTTAGAAAATAAAGTTTTAAGATGTGGAAGTTTGTATAGCTTGATACTGATTTCCTCAGAGAGAAAATCCTACCAGAATGTAGGCAGCCAAGTCAGATAGAGAAATCATAGCACCTTTACAGAATTAGAAATTTTTTTAGTATGTTTTTATTGATTTCTTAACAAGTGCTTCTTCCACCTTCTTGTTATACTTCCTGATTTTTCACTCAAGAAATATATACTGTAAGTACATTATCTTAATATTACATCTTTTCTTCCATTGACATATCATGGAAGCATTTTTGATTCTTTTGCTCTCTATTACACTCTGACAGCTTGGTCTTTCACAGTGCATAAGGATCACTTTTGGTCAATTTTAGCAGGAGAAGAAGCAGTATGTAGAAAATTTTATCTACTATCTCTGCAAATGCTATTCTTGCTAGAGTTCCAATTTCAAATTCATCGGTATGCCATGGTTATACTGTCATCCACTATCTTTCAGTTTTCATCACAATTCATCTCCAAATTTGCCATATTAATTACCTTTCATGCCATCCTTTTTTGTCCATGAAAGTTTTGGGTTACTTTTTTATATAAAAAGGTTTGGTTGGTGAGTGACATCTGATCTTGTACCTCATTGACAGATGTACAATATTAATCAGGTTTGTGGCTGAACTGCAGTTTCTGCAGATGCACCTTTTACAGTCACTTCATATTCACAGCTTAGCCATTAACATATTAATTTGCCATAAAAAGGAATCCAGAACCTGGAATGTCATTAAAAATACTCTATATGCATTGATGCTACATTTTAGAAGTATATTTAAATATACATTTTAGAAGAATACTTAAATATATTTGTACTTTAACAAAAAGCATGGTTGATACTAATGGTAGATAAGTACCATTGCAATTCAGTTCTCATATTGTTTGAATTGACTCAAAATTTTGTCAGCCAAAAAATTAGGGAAAATTTTGAATTTAGTTTTTTTTTAAGCTCTGTATGATTTACACAAGCAGGAATATGTGTTAATTTTTAAAAAGTTAAAGCAGTTTGCTATACCTTCAGGCTTCTTGAACAGTATGGGGTTTAAGAATGTCTCACATTGATTGCCATTCTGGATTTCATTGTGGAAGACAGCTATTCATATATGAGAGATGTACAACATAATCCTAACTAGGGCATCCAGCATTAGTGCAAACAAAGTCCCTCTAGGAAGGTGTACCCAGCTGTGGTGGCAGTTTAAGCTGTTTTCATGTTCTAATCCCATCTTCAACAAAGATTGAAATGTAAAGGATTGTTCCAAAGAAAATATTACAGTACCTAGTTTTGTGTAATTAAAATATCATTTTGAACCCTTTAGCATTAAACTAAAATGACTCTGCAGGTGATGGTTAAGACATCCATCTATTGAGTGCAATTTGCATTGAATTCTGTCTTACCTAGCCCATGTTCTGTCTGAGCTAACACTTGGCTAAGGCATGGCTACTGGACCGACATAACTCTTTTGATACTGGGGCAACATACAGAGTCCATTTGATTGGCTTTCTATTCACCAAGCCATGTTCTGCCTTGGATGTAAGTAATTCAAAATGTCCAGCATAATTTTTCCCCCATAATTTCCTTCCATTGGTGCAGCAAAGACCCCACAGTGTGCCACTGTGTGCAAATTGTGAGTACCAAGCAGGTTAGGGTGCTGCAGACTTCCAGCTGAAGAGCTCTGGTTCCTTGATGGGGTGACACTCATTCTCCATGGCCAAGACCATAGAAGGCACCTTGGGGAGAGCTCCTGCTGTGGTGAACCAGCACTAGCAGGGTGGGAAGCAGCTGCAGGCAGAGCTGCTGGCCAGCCTGCCTGCTGGAGGGATGGGGCCAGGGCAGTACAGAGCCAGGGTGGGGAAAAGCAGCAGAATCTCTGCGGCACAGTTCTTGCCAGGTTAGGGAATGTGTAACAGAGCAGCTGTTGGATATGCAGTGACAGCTACCACGACCACCATGGCTTTGCTGGCTGACAGCATGTCTCCCAAAGGGGGGTAAAGCATGGGCTACTCTAATCAGATGTTCATTCGGAGAAAAATGAACTTTCTGTCATTCAAGTCCTTGTGGGTACTGCAAAGAGAACAAAAGAATACAGTCATTTAAAAAAAAAAAAAAAGTCACTGGCTACTTACCTGCCTGTCAATAAGCATTAAAGAAATATGATGCTACTGCTGAGAAACCACCAAATTTGTTTTAAAGAGCAATGCTAATGTCAAATATGAAGTCAGAATTGGTGTTGATCCATAACAATCATGTTGGAAATCAAGAGATACTTTTAGTTTTAATGTAAAGGAAAAATCCTCCACAACAGATACTTGCATTAGCAAGGGAGAAAATCTGCAGCAGAATTAGGGAGTGAATAGAGGAGGGAAAAAGGTAATTTTTCATTCCACTCAATTTGGATATCCTCGCAGTTCACAACAGCAATTAGGCTTTTGCAATTGGCAATAAACCCTGGGAAAGGATGAGCATATTGTCAGTGCGGTTGTTTTTTTTAAAGACGTACATTCACTCTGACTCCGGGAGGAGCTGGAGTCTGCAGTGAAGGGAGAGCAGCAAGCACTAGCATACTTAAAACTCTTTGGAGTTGGAGGCTTTGCTACAGTAGAGGAACCATTTTTCTAGGAAGGACCTGCAAGAGCTTCAGAAGAAGATGTGCACACACCAGTTCTGTTTCTGCATAATTAAATTCATAGTGTTTCAGAAAAGAAAAAGAGCTTTGAGGTCTCACTTCAGCTTTTACTGTGTTTGATGTACATCAGAAATACCCTCCTAGCTTTTCACACACTTCTAGCCAGAAGACTACTGTAATTCTGTAAGTACTGTGCTGTTCTGGCTAGGTGGTTTTGCCATTACCTCTTCTTAACACCTTTTCATTCAGTTTCTCTCTCCTCTGTCATTTACTCCAGACCACCTCTGACTTCTGCAGTATGAAAAAGCCCAACTAGTAGTGTAAATAAGTCTGAATGATACTTGTTTAAAACAAGTGGTTTTTTCACTTCTGTCCATTTCATCGTCATGTTTGAGGCTTCTACACTTTTCTTGTATATTGGTGGTTAGCTGGAAGGACATATAGACATTAGGGCCTTTGGGAGAGATTTTTTCCTGCTTTTCATTTGAAAGCAGGTCACTGCTCTTATTGATTTCTGGACTACCAGATATTGTATGTGTCAATGTCAAGTTTTAGGTCTCCTCTTGTGTTGGTATTGGTGATGAAGAATTCAGTATTTGGGTTTTATGGAGGCATACCTAAGTTATTTTACCATTAAAATTATCGGAGGACCAGAAATATTCTCTTGTTTTCAACTAACAAATCTCCAGATTGTTCAAATACATTTAGAAAGGTGATTTGTATAATTGCTTTGTGTGCTGCTGGTTTTTTTTTCTTTTGTATTTCCAGGAAAAAACTTATTAGTACTTCTACTCAGCTGGAGGGAGAACAAAGACAAGTACTGTCCTGATCCATGAACTAGCATTCAGATGTTTTCATACACTGTGAAGTGTATTCTGGAAGCATTCCTGTTTATTGCTTAGGTGTCCTAATTTATGAAAGCAACGATATGTTTAGTGTTTTTTGTAAGAAAACCCTATGAAACCCAAAATCTAGTCTTCTTAAATCTGTAAAATTTACCAGCAGTTAATCAAAACTTTAGAACATGCCTTTGCAATGGTATTGATGTAGGTGCAAAATCTAAATATTAAGTGATGCATTGCTTGACTATGGCATGTTGTCAGTGCTTTTAAGACCATTCCTTCACAAGTCAGCACCTCAGTGTGCTCTGCCAGGGTGACCAGACAACCACTTCATTTTTCTCCACAATGTGTCCCCCTCTCCTCCTGTAGCTTCATAGATGCTCTCAACCCAGCAGGAGTATTTTTTCTGACTGTTCTTTCAGTCCTCCAAACAAATATACAATAAGAAGTTACAGAATAGAGAGAAGGGATTTTAGGACTTTCTACTTCCCTGAGAGGGGAGCTAGTAACATGCGATTCTTTGGGAAAACATTCCAGGAGACAGTGGGCTGGCCTGAGGATTGAGGGACTCTAGAGTTAAGTACTCCAATAAAGGTTCTGGTTTTTGCTTTCAAGCCTGTTAATGTAAATAGGAATATGCTTGGTGGTGTTGGCAAGCAGAGTGAACATTTCATGCACTCGGCGAGTGTGGCCGTCCATCACCATAACTGCAAGGATAATGTTCTCTCACTTAACCCTTTTTTGGTAATAGTTTCAGTTTGACTCATTATTGCTCATAAAAAGACTTACAGTAATGGAAACCTTTACAGTTATGCTTATCAGTCATTTTGTGTTTGCAATGTATACTGGAACTTTATTTTTTTAGTAATTTGAATTCTCTATAGATACATTGCTAAAATTTTAATACCAAATTTTAATTGTAAATCATTACAAAAACCCAATATGTTTCTTGAAGCTGGCTGGACAAGCTTATGGAAAAAACTTTTGTCAAGAGGATACCTTAGGATATGTTTTATGGGCTTGTCCAGGGGTAGCATGTTTTTGGAAAAAAGATAAAGTCATTAGGCAAATTGAAAGACAGGCAAGTTTTTTTTAAGTAGCAGCAGAGAAAAGAATCCATATCTAATGAAAGGTGGTTGAATTTTACTGAGTTTTCCTTTTAATTGTATGAAACATTTTGAGACTGTGTTGCCTCAAGATAGAAATGGAGGCTGAGAGACTTTTCTTTGATGCAGGAGGAGAGAGGCAGAGAGAGAGGAAGAAAAGAATAGTGAGGACTTTGGCAGAAAATATTTGGCATCATAAAGTTGGTAGTATATGAACCTTCTTGTCTGAATAAGTACACAGTATTTTCATATATTTACCATTTGAAATGTCTGCATTTGAATGAGAGTGACTTTTTATATTTATCTTTTTATGTCTGGTCCTATTTTTGGGCATTAAACATTTGTGTTGTATGTGCTAACTGAACTTTGGGACGTATACCTCAAATACAGTGACAATGGTGGTTCTGTGGGGCTTGCTGAGATTACCAAAGTTCTGTGTCCTTTGGATAAGATCATTTCATGTCTCATTTTTTTGAATATTTGTCTGTTTTCCTAAAACACTAAACAGTCTTTGTCAAATTCTGGTCTTCAGGACAGCAATAGTGCCCTGCTTTGGGAGTGCTGATTAGTTGTGCAATAGGGAGCAGAATTAATTTGTTGCCCTGGGTTTGCATGTTGCTATTCCTTCATATTCTCCATTATTTGTTTGGCAGCACATTAAGAATAAGTTTTATTTAGTGGCTCATTTAAAAGAGCAATGAACTTGAGTTTGTTGAGGAAATAACTGCTGCTTCAAATTTGAAGATCCTGGCTGCCCCAAGATGAGCCCCCCAGCAGTGGTTGCCTTACACACTAATACCCAGAGGAAGAAGAATCTGTGCTACAGATAGTTGCCACATCAGAAATAATTCAAAACTGCAAGAAAGAGAAAAATAAAAAATAACTGAAGCTCCAGACAAATTGGCAGGCTGAGTTGTGTAAATAAAATGGCCAGCTAATTGTATTCCCTGGTGAATCCAGTCCAAATGGACCAGACGGGTTGAGTGCATAATAGAACACATGCACCACAGTTTGAAAATCTCTGGGAATACTGAGCTGTCTTGTGCCACCCCTGATGGAGCTGAAATTGTAGTGAACAGAATGCTGGAACCATGTTGTATTATCAGAGGACATGGAACCACTTATTTGAACTAAACACTTAGTGCTGTCATGCTGGTGTGACAGAAAATGGCACTAAAGCACAGCTGAGTGGCTATTTTTGTCTGGATAAATACTCCAGTTTGTCAAGCTCTGTCTTCAGGTCTGCTAAAGCACAAAGGTAGAGCTCAAAATTAGACATTAACAACTTCATGTTATGTTAGCTCAGGAAGAAGAGTCACCTCATTCCTTTTCTGTGTCCAAATGTCTAGTAAATTAAAGAAGAGGGTCTCAGGTGATTCAAAGAGGTTGTGTAAGCTTCATTTTGTATTTCCACAAAAGTAAATTTTATGTAAATCTGCCTCTTTCTTTATTTCAGTTCATCAGGTTTTGCCATTGCAGGTAGTGAATGTAGTCTCCAGTTTAAAAACCACCCCTTGTAAGAGATGAGCTTCACTAAATAAGTGTGCCTGTAGCGCCCATTTGTACAGTTGTCCTTTATACAGTTGTCCATACTGTGCTGGAACACTTCAGATATTTGCTTTTGTGTCCCAAAACTAACAGCAAAATATAAAAAAAATTTAAGATTACAGATATAAAGATTAGAATCTTACTGACTGAGCAACCAGGCTTCGGGTATAAGTGGGAGTTCAGAGTTTCCATTACTGAACTAAAAGTCTAAATTCAATACTCGCTTAATAATTCTTGGGGGAGAGGAATTTTTGTCGTTAAACTTGGCTAAAGTTGGGGCTCAGGTAGGTCAGGGGGAAATCATAAATTTAGGGCTCATGATTTCTCTGAAACATTATCTTCAAAAGTGGACTATTGGGATAGCTGGGACAGGGACNATACAATTCTGTATTACTACATTTTAAAAATCTTACTTTGTTTATAAACTACTTCTATATTTAAACTTCAAACCACAAAACCTTCTACTATCTAATTTAACACGCTTCTTCTTAAACTACAGACTTACATTCTAGTTGTAGTTCCCTAAATTTGGAAGCCTTTTCTATGGCCTCAGGTCAAACACACACATTTCAAACTCCGAGTCTGCAGACAGAAAGTCTCGAAGACTTTCCATACCTTGGATTCCGACAGTGGACCATTATCTCAAGACATGTTCATGGCACCTTGCAGCTGGGGAATGCTCTTTGGCAAGCCAAACAGGATCAGTGTGAGTCTGGTGTCTCCTGTTGGGGTGAAGAGCCAATAAAAAACAGAGAGATGGTAAAGAAGTATTTCAGGCATATCCCAAGGCCCTCCAGGGGCAGAGCTGTCAGAATACAAAACTTAAGAGGAAACCTCAGTATATGGGCTACACATATGGCAGGACTGTGCTGCTGTGCAGCAAATCTCCTGGCTTTCTGTCAGGACTGCTGGAATGGAAATTCTTTTATTTGATCAATAATCAGAACTGTGATTTTATATTGAGTTAATACATAGAACTTAGAGAAAGGGCTCAGTAATACTGTCTTGAGTATAGCTAATGGATGTTCTTGGCTTGTGAATGAATACTGCTGATACTGCCTTGAAGTCAGGAGTGCTATGCCCTGAGAGAGCAATGGGGAAAGGTGAAAACAATGTTTTGCCTCTGTGGTCCCCTAAAGGCAAATTTTCACCACTCTCTTCCTGCAAATTAGGAGAAAATTGTTTGGTCAGTCTGTGTTTAGAGGACAAAAGAGGAACAGAGGAGGCCGGTTCTTCAAGGAATGAAGAAGAGCAATAAATGACTTCTAGGTTCACCAGGGTATCACACAGCTTTTGAGAGGTTTTTTTGAGTTTGGTTAGTGAAGAATAGTTCTCTCTTCCTCTTCATTTTCTTTCTTTTCATCTGATTTTTAATTTCCTGAAATGGATTCATATCATGTAAATTGTGGTATCCAAGATACCAAAGTTAAGAATTTAATACTGCTTTAAAAATGCAACTTATTAAAAACCTTTTACCCTTACAATTTTAAGAATTTTTATGATGCATTTTAAATTCTTCATAGTAGTCATACTGATTCACAACTGTTGTGTCTGAATTTTAAGGTCAAAGCATGTTAAGAAGCAGACTATAATCTAAAAAGTAT
>VZTR01022642.1:237268-268818 GCA_013400775.1 Chaetops frenatus | reverse complement strand
CAATCTTGGGAAATCAAGCTAATGTCTCTCAGCTGTGCAGAAAAAGTGTGAACAGCTCTGTCAAATGAGCTACCCCCATCTACTTTTTTTCAGGCAGCATCTTATGCTGGAGAAGTCACTTCAGATTTGCCATTTGAGCAGTTGTGATATAACTGCTGGTTTATTGCCTATAGGAGAGTTACTGTGAGGAATCAGAAGCTGGTCTTTCAGCTACCCTGGCCAGCAAAGGTTTTAGTCTCAGGACTCCATTACTGGTGAATGCGTGAGGAGTCCTGACAGGATTACAAGAGAACATGAACACATAGCTCTGGCCTAAAGGTTGCTAATTGACCAAATGGTAATACGAGGGGAAGTATTTTCCAGCCTTGAACCTCTGCCCCCAGATAAGTATATTAAATGCCATCGGTTAACCCTTTGAGTGCAATGACCCAGTGCTGCCAGAGACACTCCTGGTGTGATAGACCCTTACATGTCCTAATCAGTGCTGATGTATCAAGTAGAGTCATAGATCCAGATGAGTCCTACATGTGTTTCTTTGTTGGGTGGAAAGATGCAAAAGGTTCAACACACACGAAATTTAAAGTGCGCAGCTACAGTGGCTTAAAAACACATAAAAATTGTAAACCAAAAGAGCAGTCAGGGATCAAAATAAAAAAATGCAAAGGGAGAAAAATAATATAAGTAATTTTGCTTTGGAATTGAGCTGGCTTTTTTTAAATGTGTTTTATTGGATTTTTGCTGTTTTTTCTAGATGCTTTCTGAAGAGTGAATGTGCTAAGTTATCTTCAGCTTACTTCCTTCTTGTACTTATTCTCAGGTCACGAACATTACTAAATTTCACTGAAAAAAAAGCTATTATGTCCAGTGAATTTATGAACAGTAAATTACACTTCATAAAAGAAGGCAGTTCTATAGATGTTCTATAGAAGAGACGTTCTATATCCAGTTCTGTAGGATATGTTTTCTTTACTTTTTTTTCCTTTGACATCTTTCATTTCATTTCCAGGCAGAATATTTCTGTTGTTAAGATGGTGTAAATCAGTGTTTTTCTGTAGCAAAAAGATGTTAAGTTCTGTATGAATCTATATGTGCAGAAAAAGACAGTCCGAACTTCACTTCTGTTGTCTTCAAAGATGTTTAAAGTGAAGTTGTCCATTATGGGAGGTTATTACTGCCCTTCTAGTTTAGTAAATACTGGGATCTTCTTTGTGCTTACATTATGCAGGACTTCACCTCTTGCCTGATTTCACTGAAATTAGTGGGGTTACTGATGTAATATGGTACCAGTCAGACGATATATCCATGGTAGACTCAGCCATGTGGAAGTTATAGTTATTTAACAAAGGTTTTGTCTTTACTTGTACAGCGGTACTTACCGATATTTTTTTCAATGTGATGAGTAATTCTTTCTTTTATAATGGATATCTTACAAATTATATCTATTTGGCCACCAGAAACCATCTTTGTTGCCTTGAGGCACCTCACATTGTTGCATTAATGGATGAAAGATTGCATTTGCCATTTCATAATTTGTGTCCTTTTTTTTTCATGGTTTAGCATCAAGTCTGATAAACTTAGAAATCAGTAACTCATAAGCTATGTTGTTGACTCTTGGATGTTAAATGTGTTACACAGGCTTAATCAAAAGTAACACTTCCCATTGAACTATTAAAAGAGCCAAGTGCTGATTTTTCAGGCCAGAGAACAGAGCTAGAAGGCAAAAGTCCTCCTGAGGCATGACTATGAGATATTGTAGGTCTTGGCTGTTGCTTTTGATCATGAGCTGGTACATTAATGGATATGGCATTGCCTTTTAAAGAGGGACACTCCAAATTGTAGGGAGGAGAGAGATACACTCATGCTGTGCATTACACAGCAGTGCAGATCAGCAGTTCTATAGCATGGGAGGCTTTTTAACCTTTCATTTAAAAAATCCTGCTTTCAAAGCACCAGTCATTCCTTCTTTGATCAGATGGCACTACATTAACTGAGTCTAGAAGAGGCTGTTCATCAAGCTGACTCTGTGCACCCACATTGTTTCCAGCATCCATACTCTGTGACTGCAATCTGAGCTGAGGCTTCCTACAAACACTAGTTGCCAATCTGGCAGGTGATGTTCTAGGAGAGGTTCCTCTCTCATGGGCTACTTGCATATATGTCCGGCTTATATGTTCTTGCACTCAAACTAAATGGCAGCGTGAACCTGAATTTTTCTTCTGTGTTGACAACTGACAAGTTTGAGTGTTTGGGGGAACTATACTGCCCTGTTTTTTACCTATGATCTTTTCTGATATAATTATAACTGTTATAACTTTCTATACACGCTCATAAGAAGTCTTATCCTGCCTGTAATAACTGAGCATGGCAGCTGGGAATCCACACTTGAGTTCTCATCAGCTGCAGGTCAGTTGCCACATTATATAGATGTGTGCCCATACCCTACAAAATGCTGTGCTGATACCAAATAAAAACTGGGTATCCCACCTCAAGAGAATAATTGTGCTTGTCTGTTTTGCTTACAAGATCCTGCTTAACAAGTACAGTTCCAGGAGATGTGTGGTTCCCTGCCATACAGCTGTTTGCAGTGGTTGGATTGGAGACACACTAATAATGCAAATGAATGATATCATAATATTAATATCCATGTGTGATGTCCCTTTAAAATGCAACCTCTTAAAAAGGTGTGTCTTGTCACTGGAGTGCTAATAATATTCATGTTAATCCTGTCTTTAGTGTATTTTTTCTGATTAGGGAGGAATCATCACTTCATAGTGCAACTGGTAGGTGGATATTTTCTGGGAGGAATAAAATTATTCTCCTTTTGGAATGTCAAGCTTTAGACAGAACCAGTTCTAGGTTTGTCTTCCATAACCTGAGCTCCAGAGCTGCACAAGAGCTGCCTTCTCCAGTGTACATGTACTACCAAGATCCTTTTCATGAGGCATCAGAGCAGGCCAGTCGGAAGTCATACTTTTTATATTTGTTTTAATTGCGTTTGGTTTCTGAATTATAATAAATTTAATTAGATTGTAGTCACTTGACCCCCAGGGGCTCAATTCTAATTTGCTCCTCCTGCCTGATAACTGTTTAACTAGGTCTAGACGTGAACTATTCCTGGCAGGATTCTCTACACATTAGTTTAAGAAGCCATCATTATTTGTATCCATCACCCTTGCCTTCATTCAATCACACCTCTTATGTTTCCCCAGTTATACAAGAGTTAGAAATCCCCTATATCAAATTGCCCTTTGCCATGTATGCCATCTTTATCCTATCACGTAGTACACATCATTCTGGACTCCCTCCTTTCTCCTGGGGGTAGTGGGGTTTGTGCCATTCCATGGGCCCGAAGAATTTGTGTGCATGTACTATGCCCTGCACTAACTGTGGAGCTCTTTGTCCGTCACTACTTTGCAATTCATTAACAGAAACTCACATCAAGAAGTGGGGTAGGTAGAAAACCTGTTAATTCAGCAAGTTGCCTGAAACAAGGCATCTGTGAGGTGTGACAAACCATGATCTACAAGACAAAGACTGCAGTGTAAATTCAACTAAGATTAGATCCCACAGAATCCACAAAGATGATGTTATTTAGTAAGACCTGTCACAAAAGAAGCTTTAATTACTGATAAAACACAAAGGAAAACCAGGAGACATCAGTTCTACTTTTCCTTTTTTTTTTTTTTTTTTTTTTTTTTTTTTTTTTTTTTTTTTTTTTTTTTTTTTTTTTTTTTTGTATAAGTAATATATCTTACTATTCCAAATAACGCTGTGTGGGTGATCAGTAAAGAGTATTATCCCCAGCTTTACCACAGATTTCATTACATAGAAAGTAGCTTAAAAGATGACCTAAAATGTGAAAGAGTACTTTGTCTGCTTTTTAATCCTTGCTTGTTAAGAACATTGTACTAGAAGGAAATATTTGACTACTGGGTCCAGTCCCTGATAACAGGGGAGATCCTACTGTGTAATCCTTTTAAGTAACTGGCCAAGCTCCACATGCAGAATAGCAGTGTTTCTTGCCATGCATCTTGCTCTAAACTGGACACACTTGATGCATTACCAAGTCTAGTTGATACAATGAAATAAACACCATTTAGTAAGGTGTAAAACTGGTTCATGTTTGCTGCTAATGCCTATTTAACCCAAACAATTAAGAGGGAAGTTTGCTGTTATAGTTCTTTCCATGTTTCATCTCTTCATCTCAGGGCTGAAGCTTAGTCATGGGAAATGATTAGAAAAGCTGGAGTTACAGGAATTATTCCAAGGCACAAAGCAAACACTCAGAAAAATAAAAACTGTATACATAATGTGCAAACAAAAAAAACAAAACCAAAACCAAAGAATAAACCCAAAAAAAACACCACCAACCACAAAAAGACCAAACAAAACCCCAAAAAACCCAAAAACCAAAGGAAAAAAAAGTTACAGTGGAGATTGCAAGAATAAGGGGGAAGAAAATGTTTCCCAGTTACTTGTCCACAAATCCCTATATCCAGTAAAAAATGGTGTCCAGACTTTTAAAATTATTTCCATCATTTCTCTTTTATGCTTTTGTATCACACAAGACAAGTTTAATTTTTCTGATACCTTATTGCTTCCTCAACCAAATGTAATTTATGAGCATGAGGTGCTTTGTTCTTTTCTTTTCTCACTGAGTGAACAGTTGCAAAAAAAGCATTCCTGTTTCCCTAGAACAATCTGATTTCATTGCCTTAATTAGTGTTATTCCTAATTTAAAAGAGTGTTAATGTATTTATTTTCTGATAGTTTATAATAGATATTAACACAGTAACTGCCATTCACTGTATTTAATATGTCTAATTATGTAGTAAGAAAATAACTTACCAAAGTTATCCTACCACTTCCCACCGGGAAACCTTTCTTCCTGTTCTTTCTTTCTCTTTTCAGATGTCTCCCTTCGCTAATTTTAAATCTACTAAACTCAGATTTCATCATGTCTCTCATCTGGCTGTTCCCTGTTTCTCTCATTAATTTGCCCAATTTGTCCCTGATTTTCCAGGTTTCTGTAAACACACTTCCAGGCATACACAATCAAAAACTGTGTGAAACATCATATTCTGGTTAGATTGTATAATCATGAAATCACAGTAGTTATGTTCCCTTGAACACTTAAAATGAATCAAATTCTCTCAGCAAAAATCAAGTGATTCCTGAATAACTAGTTGTAGGTAGAAGGATGAAATAGTCTACATAAGGAAATACAAAAGAGTTGAACACCAAAATCTTGTCTAGAAGCTTTCAGAAGCCTTGTCAGTGGAATACCATACAATAGAAGCCAGAAGGTTCCTGGATGTTTTTTAACTCTTCCTGTGCAGAATTTCAAAGCAATACAATCTCTGAAGATTGGACAGTTTCAAACATGAAACATGGTTGTTGCAACGACCATGGCCCTCTAGATTATGAGTATAAAATCCAGAACTCAAGAGGATGGGAATAGGTTTCACGGACTTCTTAATCCTGTCACTAGGACCTTTCCTGTTCATTGTGCATTTGTTGAGATCTAAACAATGGACATAGTGGGGGGAGAAGCACAGGAGAAGAGGGGATAACAGAGTTTTTTATGTATTAAAATAATATAAATAATAATATTCTTGTGTGTAACTCTTATTCAGTGATCAACACAAGAAACTCTATAGTTGCTCTGGGCTGCTGTTGAACAATATCTAAAAATGTTATGAATGGTTTTCCAAAACTCTACTTTACTCTTTATTTTATTTTCAGATAAAAATTATTGATTCATGCAGTGAAAGTAGTTGTAACTCTGCAAAGAAATAGATTGTCATCTAGCACTCTTAGGCCTGCTCATTCATTTATTACTCTCTTCAAAGCCAAATACGAACAAAAAAATAAAGAAACTCCAGGAAAAATCTTGAGGGAATGAGGGACTATTTACATCACAAGGCCAAATCTCATAATCCCTTGCATATATTGTGATTCTTAAAAGTGCAAGTAGACCTACAGGGCTATCATTTGCAGGATTTACCAAATAACATTTTTCAAAGATGTCTTTTCTGTGACCCTCAATTCTTTGAGAAAAGAATAGAGTACATTGTCTGTATTAGCAATATATTTCTTTTTCTTCCTTGAGCTTTATCAAGAGTTGTCACGCATTATAGTTTGGTGACAGTGCTAGAAAAAAGTGAAGACAGAACTGACCTCTCATAGCATTTCTGTGACCATGGGGCTCGCACGAGCAGCTTGGCATCTGCCGGCACATCTTTAGCGAGTTGGCAGCCCCAGTGCCCTTTGCAGGTTGCAATCAAACCTGCCTTCTACAGCAGCCTCTTTCTGGCTGATTAAGTTTAATGTAATTTTAATTAAAAACCACAGTGTCAAAGGGTTTAGCTGCTCGAGAAATGAGCACAGATTGTGGCACAGTGGCAGCAGTCACTTGGAAAATGGAAATGCATCCTGACAATATTGTGTAGGGGCCAGATAAACAAAGCTGCAGCTACTGTACCTTGCAAAAATCTGGGAGAGACCATCATTGCAAGGAACGTTATTCAAAAATAAAGTACAGAGCAGTTCTGCTTCTTGTCTTTTAACTATTTTTAAATGCACCTCAGCAACTGAGTAGAGTAATGCTTGCCAAGAATTAATTTTAGTCTTCCCTCCACATTTTTACTTTTGTTCATTGGCATGTTTAAATTTTCAGATTTAAGTCCTTATTTATTTTGAACAGCAAAATATTTGCTTCACACAATAGACTTACACAACTTTTCTCCTTAGGCTATAAAGAAAAAAAATCATCATAGATTTTATCAGTGCTGAAAGCAGGTTGCCTTTTAGGGAGCTTTTTGCTTTTATCTGTTTCCAGCTTTTCATGTCCCTTGAAGCAGATCACAAGGTGATTTTAATACTTTACATACTGCAGATATTGAACAACGTTTGGAGAATGACCAAAAGGATCACTTCACCAACCAAAGGCTGTATCATATCTATGAGGTTTAATTTCACTAAGTCTCAATATACATGGTAAGACTAGTTTCCAAAAGAAGTATCTCTGTAATACTTTATTTTCTCAGTTGCCATAGTTTTTTGAGTAAAGAGAATGGCTTTGGGGTTGTTAAACACACTTGTCTTGGCAGAAGTTGCTATTTTTTAAAACCATCCTTTGAATGTGTATATTTCTGGAATGAAGGCTAGATCCAAAATCCACTGAGATCCGTGGAAAATCCCCAGTGACTTAGACTTTGGATCAGGTCCTGAGAAGTATATGTGCAATAGGTAGGTAATGTAACATTGTTCCCAGGAATTCCTTTCAGCAAGAAGCCTTTTTATTGTTTGTTAGATGCTACCGATGCTCAAGGGCCAGAACCCCAGGAGAATTCCACCTAGTGACGTCAATTCTGTAGAGGAGAACTTCCTCTGTCCCCTTTTAGGTTTGTGGGACATTTTCTAACAGATGGAGCCTATATAGGTGGGACGGGTTCCATCTGAACAGAAGGGTCACAAATGCACCAACTGAGAGGATAGACAGACCTATGGGGGAGAGTTTAAAGGAGTGGACAAGGGGGATGGGAAGTCTGTACAGAATCCAGCAGAGAGGAAGAAGCAGCTAAAATAAGCAGATGGGTAGACAAGGGGAAATCATGTTACGGATTGAAATATGTAGCACACCTAGAGAAAAGGTTAAGAGAGAAAATCAGAAGACAGAATTGGTGTTGCAATATACTTAGGAAGCATAGAAAAGTCATTATTCAGCAGCACACATAAAAAGTCTGACAAAGAAAGTCAGTTTTTAAAAGAAGTAATGTTCCAAGGGCAGGGTTGTTCCTGAGCATCATGTGATGGATGCAAGTACTAGAATGTATTTGCAGGCATTGAAATTGCTTTGCTACATAGGGTACGACATGATAGAAAGCTCAATGAAGACTTGAATTAGGCCTCTAAACTAGAATTTACTGACAAGTAAAATGCCTTACCTGAAGTACATGAATGTATGAAGGATTCTCTATCTCTGAAGAGAATAGCAGGAGGGTGAAAAAGGAAACAGAAAGAAGACAAAGCAACATCCCATCACAAAATCTGAAATGCGTACCACCCTGGAAGTAACAACCAGTGGATGCACAGAAAAAGACAACTGTGTATAATCGAATTATATAGGAGAGAGACCCTGCAAAATTGAAAAAAAAAATTTTGAATTTTTGAATTTCAGCAAATACAAATAAAGAAATGTGTCACTTCCATTTATATTGACCATGGATCTAGATGGAAAAAGGTATTTGAATGCAGCTCCATTTATGAATGGTTTTGGATGCTGGTTTAAAAAGGACTTTCTCCCACTCTTAGCCTATCATCACTATTACTTAAATGAAAATTTAGAAGAACATAACCAGCTTTTATTTAGTAGTGGTTATGATGTGATTATAAGATTAACTTCCTAATATAATTTTGTGAAGGGCAACAATTTTCTTCTAAAGCAGCTACAAAACCACCAACAGTTTCAAATTAATAAGTGCTACCATCCATTACCTTACTACTAGTAGTTCTGTTATTTTATGAATATATATGCAGTATTTTGTTTCTACATAAATGCTTTAGTCCAAAGCATTTATAACTTGAAATTACAGATGATTGCCAATTAATATCTAGCTTTATAACAGACCAGAGTAAAGCCCCAGAGCAGAGCACTGCCAAACATTTGAGAATAGTGAGATATCTTTCAATATTTGTAGCACATTGCTATGTACATGAGAACCTTCTCCTCACAGTTATTATCTCCAAAATCCTCGGGATGCCAGCACCCCTCAGGTTTGCTTCTCAGTTCTTCCTATGTTTGTGAACAAGGTTCTAAGGATATTCCATATGGAAATATGCAAGTGGTGCTTTTATGTTCACCAAAGGAAGATGTTTCCCTGAAGCCTTTATATGTTTTCAGAAAAAATCTGAGCATCTGCCTGGAGCCCATTTGAATCATATATGCAGTTCATTTCTACATCAGAATCTGACTGTGAATGTAAAGGAACATGCCTCAAGGGTTACATGACACAATAGCAGGTTACACACAGCACTTCACTGACATATATATAATCCTTTTATTTATGAATACAGAATTAGATGTTTATCTAGGCTTGTAAAAATAGCTAGTTATATTTGATGAAGCAATGAACTAATTAATACCTTCATAATAACACGTAATTTAAAAGTTTGGAAGTGTCAAAATATTTGATGTTTGAGGCATGCTGACGAGAAATGGTGCTATTACCTTGCTAAGAATGCTAGGATAAAAAGAGAGGGTAATCAATATCCTTTTTTATCTGGTTTCATGATGAAACAAATATAATATGTAAATATTTACATAGATTCCAAAGTATTGACTGAATACACTGGTAAATATTTGTATTCTATGAAGTCCCTCAAAATTTTTTATGAGGACATACAAAGTTTTGCGTATTTCCAAACTACTGTAGATCTTACATTGCACAGTATCATTTTTGGTATGTCCAGTCCTTACAGTTCTGTTGCATGAGTAAAGCAAATTCAGGTTAACTGGGTGACCAGCCAATATTTATTGAATGTATTTAGCAGCATGTAAATTACATAGAGTAAGTCTCAGTGAAACCAGGCATTAGTAGTACTGCAGTTCAGCTGCTAAGATTGGCTCTAGACATGCATGGAAGAATACAAGTGGTACAACTCTGAGAAGAGTTACACTTTTTCAATATTCCAAACAAATTACTTTATCTCCTTTCTCTGTTTGCACAGTCGTAACATTTTATATTTTTAGAAGATACTATTATATAAGCAATAATCTATAGAGTATAAATAAGGTACTTTTCTTTTAGTGCTGATTCTTAGAGAAAGTATTCCCTAAATTGTTTCCAGGTTTCTATAGCCTATATTTTTTTAAATACTCCACTCGCATGGAGATAACATTACAACATTGGTGCAAGTTGAAGTGCTAGACCACTAAAAATTACAAACTTTGACCAAAACATGTGACTACAGCAAAGCTTCTTCATTGAGGGGCCTTGGGTCTTTGTTTTGGTTGATTTGCTTGTATGTTTGATTTGGGGGTTGATTTTTTCCATTTCTAATATAGCAAAGTATTTAAAATCTGTTTAAAGTGTTAAATGAAAAGTTATTTTGATATTTGTTTCACAGTTACCTCCCTAAGAGCAAGCTTGATGATAATGATTTTCTCTCTTGTGTAAGTAAAAACATTTGTCTGAATGAAATGCCTTCTACTGTCAGTATAGCCGTTCTCTCTGCTGTGCTGCTTGCAAAATGGACGTTGTATTACTGTGCTCCTATTTAAATTATTTTAGAGGTTTTTCTCATTAGTTGTCCAAACTCCTCTCTGCTTTTCTACAACAATAACAAAAACTTGGCAGATTGGAAAAGTATGTACTGTATACTATTTTTTCAACCATTCTAAAATTAAATTAAACAACATAGCAAAAGAGCCCTCAGGCATAATTCTACATACTATGTATTTGCAGTATTAAATATTCAGTATTTTTTCTTTTAAAAGCATATTTTTTACAATTGTCATAAACTTCCGTGCTAAGCCGTATTTGGGGTTGTATTTAACCTTGTTTTTTTCCAGGTTGTCAAAACTAAGCTTTTCATATCCATCAGTCTTTCAGATACATAAAAAACCCAGTTGATATGGAAAGGAATTTTTAAATAGCATCTTTTATCTGAGCTTACATTCAAGCCTTCTTTTTACATAATATAGAAGAGTGAATAAATGGGTAAACTAGTCCAAGCAATTGCATAGGTCCAAGATACTCATGAACATTCATGATTCTAAGACATTTACTGTTTGTTTGGGTCAGTGTGATCTATACATTTCAAATATTCTCTTGATTGACAGTCACTCCAGTATTCATATTGGAATAAAATATACACATTTAGAACCATAAAAAATGTCAGTTATAAAATTAATTCAATACAGTGGCATTGAAATATCTATCACTAAGTTTGAGTCATATTTGACCTTTATTTATGTGGCTAATTTCAGTATGCATATTATGCACTGATTTGAAAATTTGCCTTCTGACTTCCTCTAACTATCTCTCAGATACCATATTAGCGGGATTTGGGGAGCAATAAGTAGTATGCTAATTATAATCTTTGAAACAAAAGACTGCTAAACAAGGATATGGCTTGGGTACAATTCCACCAGTGACAGCAGAACTTGTGCACGCTCTCCAGTTAGAATGAGCAATCCTACTATCTTTTGCAAGGATGTAAGTAATGAATTTTGAATGCTTAATGTATAGAAGAGTAGTTTAATATTACAACATAAAATAACTCTTTGTGGTAGCTCATAAATTGCCTCATTGACAGATTTTGTTTTCCAAATTAAAAGTGTGAGAACAGAGGCTGTCTTCAATAAAGCTTTTTTTTGTGTGGCTACTTTTTTCACAGAATGGGTCAGGTTGGAAGGGACCACAGTGGGCTCATCTGGTCCAACCTCCCTGCTCGAGCAGGGCCATCCCAGAGCACATGGCACAGGATTGTGTCCAGGCGGTTCTTGAATATCTCCAGTGGGAGAGACTCCACCCTCTCAGGGCAACCTGTTCCAGTGCTCAGTCACCTGCACAGTAAAGAAGCTCTTCCTCATGTTCAGGTGGAACTTCCTGTGCATCAGTTACTGCTCATTGCCTCTTGCCCTATTGCTTGGTATGACCAAGAAGAGACTGGCTCCATCTTCTTGGCACTTCCCCCTTTAGATACTGGCAGACATTGATGAGGTCCCATCTCTGCCATCTTTTCTTGAGACTGAACAGGCCCAACTCCCTCAGCCTTTCCTCCTAAGAGAGGTGCTCCAGTCCCATAATCAACTTTGTCACCCTCCCCTACACCCACTCCAGGAACTCCATGTCCCTCTTGTACTGAAGAGCCCAGAATTCACTTTTTCCCCTTAAAATTTATCAAGAAGTACTGCCACTGGTCCACTGAGTCAGAAATTAAATTTTCTCATTAACTAATTATTCATTAATTTGATTGTTGATTTAAAACTTTAATGACACCGCATTCCAGCTGCCAGAGTGCAGCAGTGACCAGGGTACTGCAGGCCAGGAGAACAAGGACCTTGTCAGGCAGAGCTTGTCCCACTGCCCATGGCAGCAGAGCAGGGCAGGGACAGATGTGATGTCTGGGTCCCACCATGAATTGAGATCAAAGAAGAAAAGTCTCTGGTGTACCATCCTCAAATATTCTTGACCTGTGGCCTTCTATCCATCTGTGGCAAGGAGTGGAAAATAGTTAAGTGTCATCCCACTGAAAAAATGATATGGAGATTTGAATCTTTCTTTCTTCTTTGATTCTTGAATCTTTTTGAATCTTTGAGATGATGATCATTTGTTTTCATAATGTAAAGTCATAGAGACATTAAGTCAGGGACATTTACACCTTTGTAAATATATAAAGCCGAGCTTTCATTTACGAGTTCCTACCTATTTTAATTTGCTGGCCACAGAGGAAGTTGTAGAAAGGGTAAGTTGGTGTTATTTAGTGAGTTTCCTTTTCTTAAATTCTCTTTTTAGAGTAAAATATAAATGTCTGAAATTGAAATCCTCATTATAGGTATAATTTTATTACAATAGCAAACATTGAACAATACTGATGCTGCGTAAAATAAAGATGAACCTCTCTCCAAGGATCTTATATGAGAATTTCAGTCTGTAATATTGGCTCTTACGCTATCCAGTTCAATTCATCCATCTCCTGCCATGATCTTGATGTGCTCTGAAATTGCACCAAAGTATAGCTGGTCACAAATTTCACACTTACCACTTTAGACAAGTGAAAGGTCAAGGGCTTACAACAGTTGAGCAGCTCCTTATCAGTACCAAAAAGCACAGACAGACATGAAAGTGACTGCAGATCAGATCAGCTGTAAATTACACTGTGTAAGTCCATACAGATCCATCCCGCTACCCTCAGATAGTAGAGTATGTGTGTTTGAACACTGCTCACTTGTCTCACTTCTCATCTGCTTTGTGCAGTGTTGGAATCAAATATACAAGCACACTTTCATTTAATGCCAGTTTTTGGGTTTCAAAATAAACAAGCGTTAAATAGTTCTTCCAATAAAAAGCCTTTTCAAATTTGAAGGGACCAGTTTAACTCCTAAGACAGAACTGAGATTTAAACCAGCCAGTTAACAGGAGGAAAATCAGGAGATGGAACTAGAAGTGGTCTAGCATCTTGTTGAAAATGCTGCTAGAGGAGAAAATACAAAATTGCATATTCAGTACATTTTAAAATCCAAAAAATAAGCATTGTGTCTAGTCTACAATGAGAAATTATATTCGGTGTTGGTCTGAATGTTATAATATGGGATAAATAAAAACGAAAGTGTGCTGATTGAACTCACTTGAATCATATTACAAGATCCCATTTCATCAGGCAACACTGGATTTATGGATTTTTGTTTACAGGACTCTAACACTGTAGGACTTCTGTTGATCATTTTAATGTTCACAGGTGAAAGGACTGAGTTTTGTATGTCTCCCAGAAAGAGAGAAAAAGCAAACTTAATATTGGTGACTTAGCTTTCATTCCTGAATAAACTAAAAACAGTGACTTGAACCTAAAAAACACAAATCCAAACCAAAAACAAAACAGACCACCAACTTCTGATGTGCAGCTGCTTTAAAAGCTGGTTTTGTCCTACAAAGGCCTCAGCTATGGATCCACAATCATTCTTGGGCAAGAAGATATTAACATCTCTTTGTCCTGAAATAAATCTCATTAACCTCTTCTATTATTTTTATTTGGAACTGGGGTTGTTAATGTTCCAATGATGAATTAATTTCTGTCCTGAATGAATTGTCATGTTTTAAAAGGAATTTAAATATATGATGTACACAGAGTAATATTTTTTTAAAATAATTACTTTTTGGGTACACCAACAATTTTGTTTGTTTTCTAAATTTGATGCTCAAGTCAAACAACTGGTTTTCTTTCTCACATGGTTTACCCAACAATGCAGTTCAGCAAATCAGTTTATTCCTGATTAAAAGAATCTGTTTTTTGGATATCCTGTTTTCACTATCAGTGGCCTGCTAGAATCATACTATAAACAGCGTTTATGCAAGCAGTTCTGTAGTTACTATTATCATACACTATAAAATAAAAAAATTTAAAAAACCACTGAAAATTTAAAGTATTACATTATTTGTACTCAGAGCTAGTTTAAACGGTATTATATACCAACAAGTTAATTTTTACATAAGCCATGCAAAAGGCACTTCAGTTATTTTTTAAATGAGAATTAATTTTCCCTCCATATCTAAACTAGCTCTGAGTACAAATAATGTATCTAAACTAGCTCTGAGTACAAATAATGTAATACCTTAAATTTTCAGTGCCAAGGTCTGGTAAAAAAGGAGTTTAGAGTCAGTTGGAATTATTGGCTTAGTATGCACCACATCCAGTCTGTCCATTGCATAATACTTAAAAATTCTCTTCAAGTAGAATATATTTATTTTGTCTTGAACACAAAAATTATATTGAGATTTCTTCAGATGTGATGTTCCCATAGACTATGCGGTAGTATATTTGGACTATGGCATTACAAAGCAATAATGATGGATCTTGGCCTTTTTTTGTCTTTGGACACAGTTGAGGAACGTGTAGGAATAATTACAATGCACTGCACACACAACTGAAGTAGTTGTTGCAAATAGTTATCAACAGGAAAAGATCTGAATTTATCATCAAAAGCAGATCACAATCAGCTGTTCCTCTGGCATTGATTTTTTGAACTCAAGGAGTACTGGATTGTTTTAAGCATAACTGTCCATCTTTCACATCAAAATGGTGGCATAAGTACATGTAGGAAAATATTTCCTAAGAGAAAAGTGCAAGGATTTGCCTCAGGTTGTTGCTCCACTCAATGTGAACTTAACTAAAAATCAAATTGTGAAATAATAGATTTGACATAAATTAAAAGTTTATTCTTTGCTTCCCAGTGTGTGCAGTAACTTCAAGCCAAACACCAACAAACAAATTGGGAGTTGGTGTTTTAGTCTGTGAGGTGTTAGCCATCTGGTCCCACAAAATAAAACACTTATTTGATTTGTCTTAAGTATGTAAGCTAAGAGATATCAATATGCAAAGGCATTAAGGTTTTGCTTTCAGAATGCTGGAACTCCCTTTTCTTGAAATTTCATCAAGAGTATACATGCTCAGTACTATATATTCATCTCTGCTAAGTCAGATGAGAAACTTCAGAATAAAAGTGTCTTCAGAAATTCCCATATGGTTTTGAATAACGGCTGCTATAGCACAAGCCAAGTGGCACACTCAGTTTTATATAACACTACCTACATGGTGCTTTCTGTTCCAGGGCTGCTTTCATTTGTTCTCTTCCTTGCGACAAGTATACTGGTCCCATCAGCTAGAATATACAAAGGAATTTCTTCTTCCAAGAAACTGAATTGCTAATGGTTTCTGCAGTACTCCTGATGTCTACTGTTATTAAAAGCTTGTTTGAAAAGTTTAGTCACTAATTTTGGCTTCAGCAATGAAGTAATTTGAAAATATTATCTGTCCTTCATAGAACTCTGAAATGTTTGAATACCAACCTAATATTAACAAGATAATCCCAAATCTACCAAGAGCATTTAATGCTGCAGAACATATCATTTGCCAAGGAATGTTTCATTTCAAGGAATTTCAAAATTTCAAGGAATGTTAGGTGGTAGGTTATAAAACTAAAACCAGTTGTCCAAAATGAGACTTAGAAGAGCAAAAATTTCTTCTTTGGTAAGATCTGGCAGTGCTCTGTTTCTCTTCTTCTTGCTCAGGATGCTGGATATGCACAGGAGGACATCAATGGTATCCTGGCTTTCTAACACCAGAGGCTTTCCCACAAAGAAAAGCAAGGGCTTCTTACACTGCCTTTTCACTGAGGTTCTGTTGAAATTAAAAGCTTAGCTGCTTCAGTCCATACAAGTCATGCCCACAGGCCCTGAAAACTGTTCTGGGACACTGCTAAAGCTCTTAGGCTTATTTGCATGAAGTCGTCTAATCCTAGCCAGGGTTTTTTTTTCCTGATGTGGATTATCAGTTAATAAAAGCTCACCTACTAGTGAGGAACAAAAGTTTGTATACTCCAGAATGACAATGGAAAAAAATTAATCCAAATTCCCAATGCCAGCATGTTTACAAATAAATTCCATGTAATTTACAACTAGAGATATCCAAAGAGCTTCATTTAATGGTTATCCCAAAACATGCTGCAGGGCAGAGTTAAGATTGTTGGTTTTACAAACTGACTTTAGTCTGTTTTTTTTTTTAACCTTATGTTAAACTTAGAATAGTTTCAGATGAACTGCAAGTATGATCGGTCTTTATAGTGTCCACAGGTTATAAGACAACATACCTGTCCTCAGTTTCCCATCGTTTTTGCTGTGGGGACAGGATACAGAAAAAAATCAAACTACTCTCAGTTCTGTTGCCTACACAGAAGTTTCACAAATCTAAAGAAGGATGATGGGTTGTAATTTACTATACAAAATCTGTTCTCTAGGTTAAGTTAATTGCTAACATTTTCCACAGCATCCCTTTCCGAGTGGAAAACAGTCAAGTCTGCCAATACTAAATTAAAGTGCTTCAATTAGGAGACAGTCTTTTATCAGAACAATACGGCAGAATATAACAAGGCACTGCAGAGAGGGTCTGAGGCAATAAAACTAGTACTTAGGGCTTTTAAAGGTAAAAGAGAGATCAATACACATTAAAGTTAGCCAGTAGCCTAGAACTGTAGGGAAAAACTTGAAAAGGAAACAAGGGATGTTTTTGAAATCTTCTCTTTTGCAGTAAAATTCCAAGAGCGACTTCTGCTGTTTTCACAGTAATATTTTGACTACCTGCTTAGCTCCTAGTACCATGTGTTAACCATTTTCACAGTTTTCATCAGGGGCTAGCAAGGGCCAGAGGGCTCCTAAGGGGAATGGAGACAGGGGTCAGCAGGGCAGGGGTCTCGTCAGCCAGGGGCCGCCCTGAGCAGAGCAGGCCCAGAGATACTAGCCAGGCCCAACCAAGAGTTGAAATCACCAGGCAAGTTCATGATGATGAAGCAGCTCTGAGGTCAAGCCAGGAAGTCAATCTGCAGGTCAGAGTCAGGTCCAGCAATGGCCAGGCAGACCCCAGGTTCACGCTGGGAAGGCAGTCCATAGGGTCAGCTGGATGCATTGACAGGCAGGGGCACAGCGGCAGCTGAGCAAAAAACCAACACTCTTCCAGAGAATCTTAGGAAAGAAACACTCAGGGCTGAGCTTAAGTAGATCTTCTGGACTTGTGGGGGTGTGTGGAGATTCCAACTGAGGCAGGCCAGGACCATTTTGGCTATTAAAACACTCAGGCACCTTAACTGCAGGCTGTGTGTTGCCTAAAATTCTCCTACCTCCTGTGTTTATTACATCTGACAAATATTGTTGACCCTTGTGCTAAGGTAGGAATATTTCAGCTGTTTTTGCTATGTTTGCACTGAAGCTTGAGCACTTCTTAGCTAGATTCTCTTGGATGATTAAAATAAGTCAATTTCTTTCACACAGAAAGGCCTTTTCTCAAAAACAGTCCTAAAATCTGCATCTAACATATTCTTTCTCTGCATTTATTAAAGACACCTAGGTCTGTTCCTCTGTTTAAATGGTCAATGAAATGGTACAGACTGGAAGGATGAGATGAGAAATAGACATGACCAGACAGAAGCAGTTGTATGTCTTGGACTCAGACACTAAAGACAGGATTTAACTGTCTAAACACAAGTACTTTCCATTTGAGGTGCCCTAGAGTATCCAAAATATCCACACATATGATCTTTGCCAACAGGCTTTAAACCAGGTATGTCAGGGGATGGTGATGACAGCTTGCAGATAAATGAGGGAAGAGCAGTCGAGGCAGTAAATACATGGGACAGGGTGACAGGAACAAAAGACCCCTCAGGAAGGATAAGACAGGTTAAGAGAAAGTCTGCCTCAAGTGTTTGTGCACACATGTACACAGTCTGGGAAGCAAACAGAAGATGGATCTCTGTGTGCAGGTGCAGAACTAAGGCAGCATAACAGATGTGGCAGGATCTCTGCATTTTAAGGAACACACGAGCTCTTTAGGAACATCAGACAGCAAGGCCAAGGAAGAGGGATGCTATGTGAGGAAGCAGCCTGGATGTATTGAGCTCTTTTGTGGAATAGCAGGTACGGTGACTGAGGACTTGTGAGTCATGATCAGAGGAAAGGCTGGTAAAAGCACCACTAGTGGGAATCTGTTACAAATCATGCAGTCAATATTGGGAAATAGATGAAGTTTTCTTTAAGCAGCTCGAGGAAGTCAAACCACTGACCCTTGTTCATGCAGATTGCCACACTAGCACTGAAAGATTCTGGAAAGGACCTTGGGATCCTGGTGGGTGGTAGTCTGAGTGCAGTGGGAGATTTCAACGGGAGTGTAGCCAATAGATCAAAGCGTAATGATCCCCCTCTGCCACTTTTTGAAGCTGCCTTCTGTTTTGGGCTCTCCAGCACAAGGAAGATGGTGGTAAACTTCAGCAAGTCTAGCAGAGAGCTACCAAGATGATCAGGGGGCTGCAGCACAGGTCTTGTCAGGAGAACCTGACGGGACTGTGCTTCTTTAGAAAGCAAGATTTTTTAGGGAAGGTGTGGAGCATCTAGTAGCAGCTTTCTGATACCTAAGAGGTGGTTTTTAAGAAGGCAAACACAATTTCTTTACTAAGGAGCATAGTGGGTGAATGAGAGCTATAAATTGAAATAGGAAAGGTTATAGCTTGTAGGGAATCAGGAAAGATTGTTCCTCTGTGAGAATAATTGAACATTGAAAGAGAGGCCCAAAGAAATTATGGAATCTCTATCCTTGGAGAGGACAAAGCTGGACAAAGTCCAGAGCAACATACTCTGAATGCTGTGTTGATTCTTTTTTGAGCAGTATATTGGGCTGAAGACTTCTTGAGATTCCTTTCAGCTGGAAAGACATGCAGTTCTGTTGTAGATGGGATATATGTATATGTATATGGTGGAGAAACCAGAGGAGACACTAGCTCTTCTGGAATGGTGAATATACAGTGTAGGGAAAACCCAAAGGCATGCCATATGGCTTTAAGGGTTGTGTTTAGGCAAAAGAAGGCCTGATTGACTTTGAAAAATGGCCAGATGACACACTTATCTTCCTACAAGAAGTGAATTTTATGCAGAGGAGTATATGCTTATCTCTTCTTTTTCCATCTCTTTTTATCTGTTTTATCATTTTAGAATAATTTCTGGGGAATTTATCATTACAGTCTTTTGACCAGATGGAAAGACTTTTCTGGCAATTCCTAACTAGTAAAATTCTCTTTTCAAAATGCCATTGAAGTTAAGGACCATGTTTCAAGGTTATATCAGCACATTTCTGATTAATTTCAAGTCTATACAATAATAGACACCACTTAGGCTAAAAATAGGGAGAGGAGTAAAATGGACCTTAATATGTTCAAAAACATAGGTAATAATCCAGTGGCAGGTATGGTCTGACTTACGATACTGCTGTGAGCAGCTCACACCCAAATGTTTGTTCTCCTTTAATTAGAATGCTGTTGGTCATGTGGTCATATGTTGCAACATTAAAGATGTGTCTGATACAGCTTCCTTGCCACAGGTCTTGTCAGGGTTAAGATTTCATGTTCACATCCCAGTAAATACAAGTGAGATGGGTAATTGCTTCCAAATTATTTTTTGTTATTTATGAAAATATAAAGGAGATAAAATGCAGAGCAGGGATTTTCTAACTTCAACAACGTAATGCAGCTCAGAGTAGATTCAAGTTTTGTTTTCGCTATCTATATATTATGCTCTAGCCCTGCCTATTAAATTCAAGCCAAGCAGAAGGAAAGGACAAATTTGCATATCCATTTCCATTCACGTTATGGACTTTTAAATCCATGTTTCTTGTGTATATAGACTAATGAGTGCGTCCTTATAGAGGAGGCTTAGTATGTCACAGCATTTGGAATGTCTGGATTTTTGCTCAGCATATAATATTTTGAGAGCCATTTTTTTCAAGCATGGTGTAATAGGCTTTAACTTTGCTAAGCTTTTCTGCCAGGCCTCCAGTGCCCTGCTGTTCTATTATATTGAACTTGTAAGCAGGATGCTCTGCCAGGCTCACCCAGATTACTGCTGCAATAAGGGCCCTGCTGAGTGACTAGTGTCATGATAAGTGCTAGGGAGGGAGTTCACCATCTTGGCATACTGTTCTCATCTTATTAAATTCAGCTTTGTGGAAGCAGGGAGTCTGCCTCTCGGCCTCACTGGCTCTGGCTCAGTCCAACTGCTACTGTCAGACAATATGAAAATAGGAACCACCACAGCTAATGGCAGGTGCTGCACCACCACAGCGGAGGAAAAAAAGAGAGCTTTTTCTTCTTCTTCTTTTTTTTTTTTTTGTTTTGTTTTGTTTTGTTTTGTTTTGTTTTTGTTTTTGTTTTGTTTTGTTTTGGGGTTTTTTTGTTTGTTTGTTTGTTTTGGGTTTTGTGGTTTGTTTTTTTTGTTGTTGTTGTTGTTGTGTGGTGGGGTTTTTTTTGTTTGTTTTGTTTTGTTTTGTTTTGTTTTGTTTTGTTTTGTTTTAATACTTACTTGACTGGATTGATTTGGAAACATTTAGCTATTTAATATTATTATTATTGTAGCCTTCATACCTGCAGATACTTGCTGAGATACTGTTCATTTTGAAATTATTCTGTCCACTTTATATAGATTCTTTGTTCCTGCTTACTTACATTAAGGAAATGTAATGTGGCAAAGCCTTGGAACAGGTCTGATACCATTCAGATTTAGTAAAGAATGGTATTGCAAAGATACAGTCCTGACATCCCTATTCAGACAAAACTCCCTACTGGCTGTTGCCAGAGAAAAATTTCCTGAATTCCAGTCTTGGATTACTGCTGGAGGTGAAGTAAGTTAGCTGTTCAGTCCCTCATAAACTCAGTAACCTCTTCTTGCCTAATTCTCCTGTTTGCCTATTTCTTTTAAAAATCTAAACTTTAGTTTTGGGTGGAGGATTCAGAATCTTCCCTGTACCCTGGAATGACCAGTTGTGGTCTGAGTGTTAGCTATGCTGCTGAATGCAGCAGGAAAAGTGCAGCATTCATAGAGAGGAGAGAAAGAACAAGGGAACATGAATTTGCAAGCCAGATTCATGGAGAGGAAGAAAATGAAAATCACTCCTTTTGTAGTATGAATTGCAGTAAAAGACACCTTAGATCTGAATCAGAGAGTATTTGACCATCTGTTTTTGAGCCTAAGGCTCTTTTGACCTACAAATGGAAAAGGCTTTTCCAAGAGCTTGTGGAAGGATAAATAAATTACTTCTGCACTTCCTGGTGTCTGAGCACATATAGACTCTTCCTTGACATCAGCAAATACATTGTTTCTCACTGTTCAACAATAAACGCTCAAACAACCCCATCATTGTCAGTTCAACATTTTGTAAATTGAACATGAACAACACATGCAGGAACCTTTCTGACAGAAATATTGATGAGGTCTAGCTGCAGAAGTCACCTTATAGCAAGACCAAGTTGGGATCAATAGAAAATCTGGGTTTTCAACAGCGTTTATGGCAGGAGTTGTGAAGTCTGGCAGGTTGCATTTCAGCAGCACACTTGTTGGCCATGTCAGTCTTTATAAGAGTGACAGGTTTGATTACACTCTGTGAGAGAGGCTGATTTGAAAATTCAGACAAAATAACATCTTTCTGCCAATTTGCAATATCACATTCACAATCCATTCCAGACTCATCAAAGCTAAGGAATAAGGGACTTAACATTTTAATCCCCCCTGAGAAAATGAATAAGAAAATTATATCTCTGAAAAGTGTGATTTTTTTTTCTTGTAAAAGAAGAGTGGAGAACTATTAGTGAACCTGACTACCATGAATGTTGTGTGTCAGACCTTTCATATCCCAGGCAATTAGCATGCAAGAGAACTCTTATCAAAATTCGAGGGGAAATGAAGGGATAAAACAAATCTATGTGGTCACATTCATATATAAGGTGAGTCTAATTTGTTTATACCTGTTCTTCATTTCTCTATCACATTCAAAGCTGTCCTTTTTAAAGGTTTTCAAATGTTCCTTCTAAATCACAATTTTTCTTTTAAATTCCTTGGTCTTTCTTATTATCCAGATTCACTGTGCTGTAACTGAGGGGAGCATGGGTGGAGTGGTGTTTTTCTTGCTCTGGTCACTGTGTGATCCACACAAAGTAAATTGCCAAGAAAAAGAATTATTCTTTTAGAAGAGGTTTGAACCTTAACTTTCCTCTTTTTTCCATCTCTTTTACTATAGCCTTAAAAAGTTCAGTTGAAATTTGGAACACTGCAGCTAATGAATGAATTACAGTGAATGGCTGCTGGAAATTGTCCAGGAGAAGTGTAACCAAGAGGTAAGTAGAGAGTGCTAACAATCTGAAGACTTGCATTATATGAAATTTGTTTTATTTTGGTTTATTTTGAGAAAAAATCAGGATCTCAGGCTTAGATCTTTGAACACTGAATCCAGGCTTGGAATGAATAAATGTGGGATGATTTTGGCATGATTAGAGAAATATTCTATGAGGAATGCATGGAATTTACTCCAACTTAGAGATGACACTGATCTCTAGCCATTGTGCCTGAGAACATGGAACAGAGAAAGTGTTTGTTGCTGCTAATCAAACAGATTTATTTTTGGTTTTCATGCTGTAATTTAAGTGATTCAGTAGGGAATTGCTCCTCTGTCAGATTGTGAGGGATTAAATGGCCTTGGGATATGACCTCTCTTTGTGAGGCAGAACATCAATTCAGGATTCAGTTTTTCAGATTTTTCTTCATTTTAATATGGAAGACAAATGCCTCTGAGATATTCCAACTGAACAGCAAAATTGTAACAGGATAGCAGAGGTGAAACCATGCTCTGCAGTAAATCTGGACCCTGAAACTCCTTTCCATCTTCAGTGATTTTGCAGCTGAAGTTTAGTGCTTTTAAATTACAACAGTCAAGTGGGCAGGACATTCTGCATTAAGGTGGGCCTATAAAAAATATTCACGCTGGTCTTCCATTCATCACATAAAAGTAACATAGAGTGCTTTACTAAAGACAAATGCACCTTATCATCACAGTTCAGGCATTCTTTGTCCTGCTTAGCTGACAAACATTTTGCAAAAGGCTTTTGTGAAGTACATCAGATATACACCAGCTGTGTAAGTCCAGGGTTGCCTGTAGTATATTGGGAAAAGTTATAAACATAAAAATGTGAAACAATGAGCCAATCATGTAATTATTTTAATTAAATCAAGTTATTTGTGTTTAGGTATTTATTTATTTATTTATTTATAACTGTATGAGAACTTTATTTTTTGATTTGACACTCTAGAGATAAATATACCCTTGCAATGTTTGTAGCAGAGACACTGAATCACCATGCTAGTGCACAAGAGTGAAAGAGAAAAAAATTAATCTATTTTCACTTTCCAAGTTGAATGGAATGTGAAAAATAAACAAACAGCACAGATGGTGAAACAGTTTAAAATTTCAATACTCTCCCAGTGTTAATCATTTCCAATATTTATAACAGCATGATAGCAACATATATTGAAATATGTTCTTTTCTTTAAATAAAAACGTATTAAGCAGACGAGCAGTTCACTGTTTTCAGCAAAGTAAAATCTAAAAAAAAATTTTTTGAAACATAGCCAGTTTAAATTTTGTTGCATGAATATTAAATATGTTCACATGCTGAAAATCTTTGGCAGGATCTTATTGCTGTCTATTGCAGATAACATCTCTGAAAACTTACAGTTCTGTATGCTCATTTCTTTTTCTTTATTAATTTCCTAAGTAAGTGTAGACAAGCAGAACTAGAATTCTCAGTAAGTCTCTTCACTGTTTTTCAGTATTCTCACAAATGGAACACAAATTTTGGAGAGAATCCCAAATGGCAGGTGCTGACACTAAGCAGAGTCAGGAACAGCCTTCTTGTTAACATATTATCTACTCTTCACCTACCACTGCTCTGTTACAAAACTCATTGACAATGAAAGCTAAATGAAGTAACTGAAAACTAATTCAAATGTTACAAATACTTCAGATATCTTTCTTCAGCTTAGAAGGAAACAAGCAAAGAAATCTCCTCTATGCCTAGCCCTGTTGGATCATAACCAAGTTACTGTATTTTCTTTCCAGAGCAAATTTAAAGCATTCTTTGCAAAAGGTGGTATCCTGGAGTGCTGAACTGGGGAAACAGAAAGACAGATGGAGGAAATCAAATGAATCAGGTACTGCTGCTTGCATAAGGAATTGAATGAGGCAGACAAGTAGTTGGTATGACCTTAGTAGAACTATTTTGCTGTGTAACAGCTCCATTAATAAATTTTGTAATGGTAGAGTATGTATGTTAAAACTGATCTAAATAGTCTCATCCCAACATAATCTCTAATCTATTTCTTTCAGAAGGTTAGAAGGAATATGTTGGTTTATGCAGTATTGCAATTAGTTTCGGTAATGATATTTATTTATACATAAACCTTTTCACAGTTCTTCCCTTCCTCCTGTCAAATCTCAGAGTGTGCCTGTATTGTTCTCATAGTCTGAAGAGCCAAAGAGCTTTTCTTGCATAATATCAGAGACAGCTATGTGGGCAGTGATTCTGAAGGATATCTTTATCTAGAGGTCCCCATGAAGGTTCATTCCATTAAAGTTACTGAGAGTTACTCTTTGTTAACTAATGTTACAGAGTTACTGTGTTGTCAGTTCATAGAACTTTCTTCTTTTTTTTTTTTTTTTTTTTTTTTTTTTTTTTTTTTTTTTTTTTTTTTTTTTTGGTGTTAATTTTTTTTTTTTTTTTTTTTTTTTTTTTTTTTTTTTTTTTCCTTTAACTTGAGGATTAAATTTAGTTATTAGTCTGAGGGAGCTAACATCCTAGTCTTCCATACCCTTTTTGGAAACTGTAACTCTGTGGTAGATACCTTGTGAGTTTTGCTGGGTAAATATGAAACTGCATTATTAGCTAGATTCTAGGCAACTGAAGTAGGGAGGAGAGGGTGCCTATACCCCATTAGTGGGTAGGCACATATTGCACTGCCAAGATTTTCCAAAATGGTTAGTGGCTGAAGGTGTTTTGGATGGTGGGTGCCACAGCTGACATACCTTATAATGAGCCTGATTTTTGGAAAATAGCCTTTTAAACTAGGGCTTTAACAACAAGGGTCTAACACTCTCAGATTTCTGGCAATATGCTGCCTTGATTTTTCTAGCCCTCACTGTGGACCATCTCTGGTGACTATCACAAAGGCCATCTATATAAAATGTTAATTTAAGTGGTACTCATGATAGACTCACATCCTTTACATAGCAGCCACAAGAGGGGGATGTGGAACACTCACAGAATGTTAGGGTTTAGTCCTCTCACAGTTGTCAGTGTTATCGATACTTTCTCTGATTTTTACCATCCGTCCACTTTTAGCACCTGGCTTATTTTTCTGGAAATCACGGTTTGCCACAGTTTATTTTTAGTTAGGAGAAACCTTTAGAGGGTGTTCAGATGGAAATATTCTATCACCTGAATTTTACCTCCTCTTGCTCTTTAATAGAACAGTTACAGCTGTTTAACACTTTTGGAGAACTACACAGCTATCTCAGCACAGAAAAAGGGGTGAATGGAACAACATGGGTTTTTTTCCAATAAACAAATTCTAATTGATACATAGATTGTAATCATAGGAAACATTCTTTTTACCACAACTGTGCTATAATGGACTATTTTAGGGGCAGAGTAGTACATACTGTAGAAAATTTGTACATGAGGGCAAAAGGAATAGACAATTGCTTTTGGGGACTGTGTAGATTAGTACATCATTGCATACTAACAAAGTGCTAATTGCTCCTTTTGACCACGGGCCCAGTTTGCAGAGCTTTAGCACAAATGTGTCCTGTATACTAAATTACAAAACTAACACTGCATTATTTCTCTCTACAGCTTGCAAATTCTTGTAGGGCAGTATGCATTAGCCTTAATTAGATGCAAAGAAAAAGGATGGCATAGAGATATTCACTTGTAATTTAGAAAGAACAGCCCTGGTGCTAATTACCCAGTTGCAAACCCTGCATTTGTTTTGTGGCAGTAATAGTAAAAGCAAACAGTATACATATATTTATATAATTTTAGAATTGCTTAATACTGTGTGTAACTACACAGGTAATTTACTTCTACTCAGTATGTTAGCTAAAAACAAATAGGTGTGTACCAGTTTAAACAGGTTCTTGGTACTGATTTTATAGAACTTTTAAAACAGCAGCTGTTTAGAATATTTGCCAATTATTTAATGATCATTTAACAATAACTGGGAAGGAAGAAGAAAACTATGTAAAACAATCTCTCTTCTTTATCTTCATTGGAATCACACTCACAATGGTAGATTTTTAGTTCGGAAAAAATAGTATCTCATCTCTCTACACCTTTCCTAGAAGTCCAGAATTATTTGCTCACAGAGTCTTTCCACCCCTCAAACAGGATGGAAAGAAGCATTGCAACGAGACACGTAGAGAGTCAAGAGGAAACCTCACTTGCTTGGAAAGGCATAAATCTACAGGTGTCACTCCCATTCTGCTGCACATCATTTAAGCCTTTTATGTACCAGCACCTGATTTTGTTTTTTGCCTAGCAGGGAAATCTGAAGATTGGGCTTCTTTCACATATCTCTTTTGGTCTCTCTTTTCTTTTCATGCAAGGGTTCTTATAGGTCTGACACTCTCCTTATGTAAGCAGCCTGGCACCAAGTGAATTTAATATTTACTGTAATTTCATTCTAGATCTGCAGATTCTTCATTTTGGATCTTAAGAATCTAGTACTAGAGACTGAACCTGAGACTCCTGGCATGTGCTGTAGAATTTGAGGTTAGGGCATATATCAAAGTACTTTATTAAGGGAAAGGTATTTGGTAAGGGAAAACAAAAGATGCTGTAGGGAATAATCCAGTGTTGTGCAAAGAACAGACTAAAGCATTTCATAGATTTTTCCTTTCACACATTGTTAAAACAATATGAATACTGAATAACGCGAATTTCACCTCTAGTCTATTTTTTATAATAAATAGGATGATTGAAAAAAAAAAGACAACATATAAAAAGTAACTGAAAAGGACAGATATGTGTCACCATAAGGGCACTCTGTGTCACAAAGCAAGTATGCCTTAGTTCCAGCCAAAACAACCACCCACTCAGGGTACTGGAGGTTAGGCATGCTGTTATGACCCAGATTCAAATGGTGAGAGCAGGAGTGAGAAAATGAAAGTGTTAATAATATTTCAAGCACAGTGCTAATGGGAGGGGAATTTCTGGGATTTCCCTTTCACTCCTATTCTCTCTCAAAAGTGAACTACAGAGTTCCCTCTGGAAAAAAAAATGTAGTCTCTTTGGCTTATAACAAAATGTTGAATGTTTCAGCTGGTTGGTATGTGGCAGAACTGTGCACCTGTTCTGGCTGAAAATATATATGTGAGTACTGAAGAGGAATAGATGAATTGAGAGGTATAAAGTATCTGGGGACTTGAAACTTTGACTAGTGCTGAAACATTTTTTTAAAATAGGAAAAGATTTGTAATTTAACATACTGACATACTTCTTTGTTTTGCTGCAGCTGACATAAGTTTGAAAGACAATAAATCCGTTGCAGCCATCAGCACCAAACCAGCAGCCTACCCCACCAAATAGCTTGCACAATGGCATTTTGGAAAGGATGGAACATATGCTTACCATATTGCTGCAAAAACTCCTTTTTCTTACTCCTTGTTGTGTCTAACTCAGTTCATTCTTATTAGAACAAGCATTTTTATGTTGCTGAATTTATGTTGTGTATTTTATGTTTTACAGAAATATTAGGAAGGCCTCCAACTCAGATAGGCTTGGTACCATATTAACATTGAATGTGATTAAAGAACAGTTAACATTAGCAAATTCAGTTGTTTTACAGTGGTTGCTTTTTAAGTTTTTATTAAAGTTTAATAATTGAGAAATTAAAGCTTTATCAGACTCCATCAGCTCCTATGTTGAACATCACTCATAGATAAGAAATTACTTGATTCATAGCAAGTGTCTTGTAGGTAGGTTCTCCATTACAGAAATAAGGATTGCTGCATCAAGCTCTCTGAAAACTTTTACTCCCCAGGAAGTCCTGTATTCAACCCATTTCACGTAGTAAGTATAGGATGGGAAAGATAATCTTCTGATAGTTCTCCCTTTAACTTGTTCAAACTTAAGTGTGTTACAGGACTACCACCACTTTTTATCTGTTAATGATTTCTTCCTTGGACGTAGGCAGCTTTTCTGTTGGAAAAAATGAGAAACATAAAGACAAAGAATTACTTAGGTTGGAAAAGATCATGAAGTTCAACTCTCAACCCAGCACTGCCAAGTCCACCACTAAACCATGTCCCCAAGTGCCACATCTACACATCTTTTAATACCCCCAAGGATAGCAACTCCTCCATTTCCCAGGGAACCTGTTCCAATGCTTGGCAAACATTTCAGTGAAAAAATTTTTCCTAATATCCAATCTAAACTTCCCCTGGCACAACTTGAGGGCATTTTCTCTTGTTCTATCACTTGTTACTTGGGAGAAGAGACTGACCCCCACCTGGCTACAACCTCCTTTCAGGCAGCTGTAGAAAGCAATAAGGCCCTGAATGTCCTTTTCTCTGGGCTAAACACCCCCAGCTCCCTCAGCCACTCCTCACAAGACTTGTGCTTCAGAACCAATTCCATTGCCCTTCTCTGGACCCACTCCAGCCCCTCCATGTCTATCTTGTAGTGAGGGTCCCAAAACTGAATACAGCATTTAAGGTGTGCTCCTACCAGTGCTGAGCACAGGGGGAAAACCCCTGCCCTGATCCTGCTGGCCACAGTTCTGCTGATACAGGCCAGGATGCCATGGGCCTTCTTGGCCACCTGGACACACACTGGCTCATGTTCAGCTGGATGTCAAGAAGCACACCCAGGCCCTTTTCCACCAGGCAGATTTCCAGCTGCTCTTCCCCAAGCCTGCAGTGTTCAATGGAGTTGTTGTGATCCAAGTGCGGGCCCTGGCAGTTTGTCTTGTTGAACCTCATATAATTGGTCTCAGCCCATTGTTCCAGCCTGTCCAGACCCCTCTGTAGAGCCTCCGTGCCATCCAGCAGGTCAACACTCCTGCCCAACTTAGTGTCATCTGCAAATTAACTGAGGGTGCACTCAATCCCCTCATCCAGGTAATTGATAAAGGTATGAAACCAGCCTGGTCCCAACACTGATCACTGGGGAACACCACTTGTGACCAGTTGCCAGCTGGATGCAACTCCATTCACCACCACTCTTTGGGCTTGGCCATCAGGTTTTTTTCCCAGCAAAGAGTACACCCATTCAAGCCNAGCCTGTCCAGACCCCTCTGTAGAGCCTCCGTGCCATCCAGCAGGTCAACACTCCTGCCCAACTTAGTGTCATCTGCAAATTAACTGAGGGTGCACTCAATCCCCTCATCCAGGTAATTGATAAAGGTATGAAACCAGCCTGGTCCCAACACTGATCACTGGGGAACACCACTTGTGACCAGTTGCCAGCTGGATGCAACTCCATTCACCACCACTCTTTGGGCTTGGCCATCAGGTTTTTTTCCCAGCAAAGAGTACACCCATTCAAGCCACAAGCAGCCAGTTTCTCCAGGAGAATACTATGGTAAACAGTGTCAAAGGCATTACTAAGTCCAGGTAGACAACATCCTGGACAACAGCTTTTCTCTCAGCCATTAGATGGCTCACCATGTTGCAGAAAGAGATCAGGTTGCTCAAGCAGGACCTGTCTTCCATAAATGGAACCATGGTTGTCCTGTATATGTGCTGTATGATGGCTGTGTGATGACCCAATGACATTCCCCATCACTGAGGTCAGGCTAACAGGCCTGTAGTTCCCCATATCCCTCATCAAGACCATCTTGTAGATGGGCCTTACATTTGCTAACTTTCAGTCAACCAGGACCTTTTCAGCCAGGACTGCTGGAAAATGAAAGTGGCTCAGTGTGCATTTCCACAAGCTCCCTTAGTATCCTTGGGTAGATACAATTTAGCCCCATAACTTGTATATGTCTAAGTAGTGTAGCAGGTCACTAACCATTTCCCTTTGGATTATGGGAGCTTCATTCTGCTCCCCATTCCCATCTTCCAGCTCAGGGGGCTGGTCTTGCTATTAAAAACTGAGACAAGGAAGACATGAAGTACATCAACCTTTTCCTCATCCTTTGTCACTATGTTTCCCCCACATCCAGTAAAGAATGGGGATTCTCCTTAGCCCTCCTTTTCTTGTTGACATATTTTTGGAAACATTTTTTGTATCTTTTATGGCAGTAGCCAGACCAAGTTCTAGTCAGGCTCTGGCCTTTCTGATTTTCTCCCTGCATGACCTCACAACATACTTGTAGTCCTTCTGAGCTGTCTGCCCTTCTTCCAAAGGTCATAATCTTTCAATTTTTCTCCTAATTACCAGCTCTTTATTCAGCCAGGCCTGTCTTCTTCCCTGTTGACTCATCTTTTGGCACAGGGGAACAACCTCCTCCTGCACCTTTAGGATTTCCTTCTTGAAGAATGTCCAGCCTTCCTGGACTCCTCTGTTCTTCAGGGCTCCCTCCTAAGGGGCTCTGTAAACCAGGCTCCTAAACAGGCCTCTGCCCTCTGGAAGTCCAATTTAAGTTTTGCTAACCCCCTTCCTAACTTCTCAGAGAACTGCAAATCACCATTTTGTGATCTCTGTGCTCAAGCCAGCCTCCAACCATTATGTCACCTACTAGTCCCTCTGTTCACAAGGCAAGAAATGCCAGTATGTGGTTGGTTGCTTACAATATTTAGAATGACTTAAATAAATATGACTTTTTTTGCAAAATACAGATAATTTATTTACACTATCACTTGTGCTTGCAGAGACACTGCCTTAAGATAGAGCATAAATTAATTGGAAGTGGGGTTTGGAGTTGACTCATTAGCCTGCTTTCCTCTGAAGCTTTTTAGTGTTTGCAGGAGAGGGTGATGGGAGGTTGAGGAGGAGGAGAAGCAAATTATCTCCTTTTGTGATGCCTCTTGTGAAGGCTTTTTCTCCCACTGACTGAGCACAGATATTGAAAGTCTGTTCTATCTCCCAAAAGTCTGATGTCAACATCAGATGTCATCCACAGCAACAGCAGCAGCAGCCAATGTGACAGTAAAAGGCAAACAGTGGAAGACATAGCCAAAATGTTGAAGTCCCTGCTTCCCTCCTCAGGGCTAACAAGGCACGCAGAGACCTATATTCTGAACTTGGGACACAGCTGTTAAAAGCACTTTAGTTTTCCAACCTGTGTGTCGGGAAAACTTTATGATTGCAAGTGGTTTGGACAAGTCTGGCTTTTGAAGCAAAGAAAAAACTGAATTCTATAAGTTTGAAAGTGTAACAATTGAGTAACAATGGCAGAATTTCACACCTCTTAGTTCAGATTTTCAAAAGAGGCAAAATAGTATTCCTGGTATTCTAACTC
>VZTR01022642.1:226855-237144 GCA_013400775.1 Chaetops frenatus | reverse complement strand
AATAAAATAAAATAAAATAACTATATGGATGGAATTAAATGAGCCCTATAAGAAACCTCAGAAACCATAAAAAATTGCAGCTGCATAGAAATTTTCATTTGAAGGGGCAGTTTGAAAATGGTCCAGTTCATGTAAAGGTTATTTGTTAGTTTCATCACACTTCCTGGTACAATGGAACTATTAGTAATATATAGCAGTATTGGAAAACACTTTGAAATGACCCTTATCCAAGGACTGGAGTGAGTTGCCTTACAGTAGGCTGTCATGCTGTTTCTTTTTCTTCTTTTTTTTTTCACCTGCCATCTGTGCTCCAGAATTTAGGTTTTCATTAAAGCAAAAATCAGCTGTAAGGATTTCAGTCCCATTCACATTAAAAGCCCTTGGAACAACTGAGAACTTGATTGTATAGTTACAAAGAAAAACTCCGAAATTCCATCCCCTTCTTTTCCAGTTTATATGTGACCCTCCTCAGTTTAAAATCTGGCAGTGCTAGAACTGTATGGAGTCTTCAGGAGGCAAAAACCAGAAACCAAACACCAGGCATTGTAATGAATCTCTTTAACTCTTCTGCAAGCTTGCAGTTGTATCTCTGAGAATTCAGAAATGCCCTGTTAATCTTATTGTGGTATCTGCCTGGAGATCCAATGTTATTAACTTAACTGTCAACTTCATTAACCATTTCATTGTTTATTGAAGTGTGTGGCATTAGGTGTATAGAGAATGACACAGGTTGCTTTATACAGTGAACATGAGTAAAGGGAGAGATAAATTACCATCAGTCTGAATTGCTAATTAAGGCAAAATCTAAAGTTTCCTGTGATAACTCTAAAAATATGTTTATTTTAAATTGGTTGGGTTTGTGGGTGGGCTTTTAGGAACAGTATTGCCTTTTTCCTATTCTTGTGTTTGTATCATTTTGAATTGTAAAGAGCTCAGGTGCAAAAAACCCCAAAACCTTACTAGTAATTAATATTACACTGGTACCATTATCCAAAATGTTGGGGAAAGTTGTTAGTGGGTCAGATGTTGGTTTTGAACTTCCCATCAAAGAGGCCACCTGGTTGTGCTGGTATCAGCATATCTCCAACTTGTCATTGGTGCTTAAAAAGTGATGCCATTGTGAATTGTTACAAGAATAACTGTAGATTGAAAAACAATCAGTGAATTAAATTGCCTTTTCTCCTCACTGTTGGTATTTTTGGGGGAGGTTGGGGGTGAGGTTTAATGTATTTTAATCTATCTTGTTTGCATTTTGTTTGTTGATGTTGGTTTCCCAGACAAAACCACAGTCTTCTTACTGTTCCAAAAAAACTTTTTAAAATGGCATTGGCAAAAGCAGGCTCAGTATAACTCCATGAAAATTAGAGCCTTTTTAATATTCTGAAAGTTTGCATTCACAAATAGTTTCCTCTCTCTCTCAATAGCACTATCCATTGGATCTCTCAAATATTTCCTTTCTGAATTTCAGAGCTTTAGGGAGGTAGGAGGGAAGGGCTCTATTCAGAGTACTAACCAGGCATGACCTGATTTAAGTAGTAAAAACTGACATTTATGAAGCCCAACTAATGTTTGCACAGCCCTAGGAAGGTATACAGTGCAGTATAATTGCTGAGTGCAACACAATTTTTAATTATTTGGCTTCAGGCAACATAAAAATAGCAGTGTAATCACACTCTTCATTTGCAGGAGACACCAGAAATCACAAGATTAAAAAAAAACTGTATTGTTAGTTAACAGGAAAAAAAAGGTGTGGGGGAGAAATCCTGGGATTCTGAAGCACAATTCTGCTAAAACAGTGTTTTATGGGAGATTTATGTGATTACTTTAAGGATAAATGCTCATCAGCAAACTTCATATTGCCTTGCAAATGGTCAATAGCAGTTCTGCTGGCACTACCTAAAGACTGCAAGGCAGGTTGATGGGTAGAGAACTGTTCAGAAGTTTATTTTCCTTTACTAAGGTGACACAGAATGATGCAACAAAGGTAAAATGAAAAAGAGAGTTTTGAGAGCAGAAGAATAAGTGCCTTGACGAAGAGGTGGTTCAGTTCATTCATTTTCCAAGTAAATTCCTTAGAAACTGGTGTAATTGGTGAATTATATTTTACTGAGTTGGTCTCTTTATAGTTGTCAGTGGAACTGGGTGAGAAATTGTGGTGCCAGCCACAGGCTGCAGATGCAGTTCTTCATGAGGTAGAGTCTAACTTCTTGCCAAATGAAGACTAGAGAAATGACAGAGGCTTAAAGCTCCTGAATCTCCTTGCTAACTTGTGACAGAGATGTTCTGGGGTGAAATGCTGATTCAGTTGAGTCAGTGCCAAAGCTCCTGCTGACTTCAGTGGGAGCTGGGTTTCATCCATTTTTTTGCCCTTAGTAAAGGAGACACCATGAATGCACTTAGACATCTTTGGGAGAAACCCACTTCATTGTGGCTGGGCAACATTTGATCAACATGGAACTGTGCTTTTTTACCTGGCATTAACACCCATCTTGTGTCAGCTCCACGTGTTGTCTGTTTCCTGGCTATGCAGCTGTAACAGAGCTCACCTGCTCTGAGAAACTCAGAGCTTTCCATCCCATTAGTTTCCTGTGTGGTTTCTGATCCATGGAAATGAAAGGGGTTTACAGACCATACTCACCCCTGTGCCACAGGAAAATGTTGCAGGTTGTGTTCACTGTGGATGTGGACAAACCCGGAGTTTTGTTACCATATTTGCTCTGGTCTCCAAAGGGGTTTATAAGTTTCAGCCCATGGCTATCTGCAGGGCAGAAAGAGATGACATTAAATGATACTCAGAAAAGATTTGCTTCCTCATCTACACACACCAGTGCAAAATGAAATAGAAAAGAAAAGCTATTTTCATATAGATTTTATAATTGAGAGAGGATATCGTTTCACACTATAAAATCCCTATGGAATTGTCAGGCCTTATATTAATTTGGTTTCTATTACACAGAACACTGTGCACCAGTACAAAATTAACAACTTGGTATTTTAAAAGGAATGGTACATATTACTTATTTGTGGGTCATATTGGAGACGTTGGTGTCTTTATATTGGAGGTTGTTGCATATGCAAATCTTCACCCACAACAAATGACTCAGACCTAATACAGTAACCCCCAGTGAGAAAGCTGCTTGGTAAATGACAACCTGGCAGGGACATATTGATTCAAAGCAGTTTGAATACATCTTATGTGACTCATGATATCATTCACTGTCTCTCTGCTGAGTGTAGCATGTGTGCAATATAAAAACGTTATTTTGCTGAGGCTTTATATGTCTGAGAGATATTTAACAGCACACTTAAAAATCTGGTGGAAATCTCTTCATCTAAGTTACTTTTATTATCTTGGATTAACACAAATCCAAAACAATGCATGCGTACCGTTGCTAATATGTAATTTTATGTTTATAACATATAAGGTCATTCTTATACCTTTTGTGGAAGCTTCATGGGGATTTTTTCTTAGGCACAGTAGTTCTAGCTACTCTCAACTGGTTTGTGTCATAGCCTTGCAGATTACTGCATTTATCAAAGGACCCAAAGGGGAAAGTAGCTAAACCAGTCAGTTGCTGATGGGTTCAGTGAGTTGTGATAATCAGGGGAGTTTTTGATTTTCTTCACTTTTTTCCTAATGTACAGTGGGACTTAGAACATTTAAATATTACGTTAGGGATATTTATGGCTCAAAAAACTCCCTCAAATTTAGCTGTCTTTTATATGCAAAGTGCTTAAATGTAGGTGGCTTCTCAGATTAATCAGATCAAATAGCTATAGAGCTTTAAATAGACTTTAAAAAGACTGAAGTCAAATATGGCCTATATGCCACCTACTAGCCAAGACAGATCAGCAGACATGAAACAAAAATGACTGATTGACCCATCCCATGTTAAAGGAATTAGAATTTAAGTGATGGCTTAACAAGGAAACAAACAAAAAAACCGTAAGCTTTAATTGTTCTGATACAGAAAGGCTATGGAGAATTATTTGAGAGAAAGAAAATTAAGAGCTGCAAGAACAGACATTATTTGAAACTTCTTTGAGAAATATAAAAAGCAGAGTTAATCGAACTCATATCACACATTTGGAACATGCATGTCAATTCCAGAAGGTATTCTGTATTTTCAGAGACAAGGGTTTCTGATGTAGTGACTAGGAAATTCTGTGGGTTCACTCTAGGTTTAAGTGGAAGAGCTAATTCTCCAAGTGGTTAAATATATCAGCCAGATCAATTAAAAGCTAGTAGAAAAAACTGCTTATGTGTATCAAAGGAAAAATGTCTTAAAATAATTAAAAATAGTAGAGCAGTTTAAAAGTCTTATTTAAACCATAAATTATAAGTACTTTTCTGTATCATCAAGTACATAGCTATGAAAGTAGACTCCAGTGGGTATGTCAGTTCAGTTATTGCTTAAAACATGAAGTTTAAGTAAGTTATTTTGGAAGAAACAGAAGTCCTTCTATGTTAACTCTTTTTGGTTCATTTCCACTGAATTTCCTTGGACTGTGATTGATATAACTTCAATCACAGGGAAGCAATACCAGCAATGGCATACTTCTAAGACAACTGAATTGTAAGCCAAGAAAAAAAGAAATGCCAGCTGGCCAAATACAGAAAGCATAATTCTGTTAGTTTTTTAGTCTTTATGTCTGCCACAAATGAAAGTAGTATAAAGAAAGTCTGTTGTTTCTAGCTCCTGACTATACTAAAATATTGCTCTCATATGAAAATGTTGAAATGCCTCTCTACTATATTGGTGGTATTTTCATTTAATTTTGTTCATATTTCACATGCGGATTCATAATTCTGTGTTCCAGCATCCCTACATAGCAGTTAGTCCACAAAGCATCCCTATCTAGCAATTAGTTGTCCAGGCCATATTGCCTTACCTGATTTACAATAATGTTGCAGAAAATAGTAGCAGAATATAAGTGACATTTAATTATAGCATGAGTACTGCTTCTATCCTTGTCTGGTACTTGTCATGGATGGAAATTAGGTTTGTCTGACCTGATTTAATCTTAACAAATGCATCATAGCTGTTGCTTTTCTCTTTGTTAGATCCTGGACTTGTATGTAATTATTAATTGTGCTGAGTTAGGCTGGCCAGCTGCTAGGTATGATCTTGTGGTTGTGTTACCAAAATAAACTTGGGTTTTCCTCCTTGCACTTCATTTGCTGGTTCTTTTTTTCTTGCATGGCTTTGGTGTCTACACAGCCACAAGCTAAGTAAAATTAAGGGTTTGTTCCAGCAGAACTAAAGCAGCTTTGAGAAGTGGAGTAAAGAGGGAGTGGGAAGAGTCTTCAGACAAACTGGTTCCTTGACCTGCCTTACTATAGAGCTAAAACTAGTAAAAATAGCAGTGCTTACACTAGGGAGGTGGACAGATGTGTGGAACAAAGTATGCCTGCCCTGTCTACTGACTGCATACACATATGTTGGGTTAAAATGATTATCAGCTCTTCTTTCTGCATGTGCAAGCCAGCATGCTGGTTATTCCCAGTCTTTTAGTGCCCCTTGTATCTTCAAAGTTGTGTAAAGTAATTGCTAATGGGTTTAAATTGCTTTATCCAGTTCTAGGCCACAGTAAATTTCACAGGATATATGTGATTTAGTAACCCTTAACTTACCAAAGTAACCTGTGACTTGTTGCTCTTCCTTTCCTAGCCTGAGTTCTTGCTTTACGTCACTGCGTTAGCCCTCTGATCACTGCTAACCTCCTGAGGCTGCAGCTTCATGTTTGTTGGCTAAATAGTATTTCTGTCCCAGTTGCTCTGGTGTTTGTCATGGGACATCACCCTCCACGTTGTTCTGGTGCAAGTGGTTGTGAGTCAGTTTTGTGGATTAAATCAGTGCGTTGATCCAAGTTGAAAAAGTCATGTTTTATTAATTGTTTTATTTTAACCCAAATCCCCAAGGGGAGAGTGTGCCAATGAAAACAAGCCAGGGGTTGGGAATACCTTAAGCCACTGACCACTTTCTATTGTGAAAACAAGCCCCTGCAAAGACTTCAGCAAAACAGCTTTAGACTTACATGATTACAGCTGAGATTAAAATCTAGCCTTGATGTATCTAACCATCTGTTTCCATGAAAAGAAAAGAGACTCAGTGGGAATATTTGCAATTTTGAGGACAGAATTCTGGTTTCATTCCTGTAGCTCTATATCACAAATAACTCTATTGCTGGTTAGAGTTATTTTCTTGTTTATTCCAGTGTATATTATTTGGGAACCTACTCTCTAGAAAATTACAGAATGAAAGTGCTTTGGAACAGTCCTCGATTTTAGTTTCTCCAGATTTACACTAATGTAACTTCAGTGGACAGCTCTGGATTCATACCATTCTACCTCAGAACACAGTCTTTTGTAAAGTAGTATGAAATGTATATAATTTTGTCTCAACAACTTTGGAGGAGTGTGCTTCACTTCTATCTTCATAGTCCTAGTTAAATGTGACATTTTTTCACTCCTTGGGTTTTGCCTATCTCTGAAGTGACCTGCATAGGTAGTGTATTAAATCTGTGAAGGAAAAAACACACAGATGTTTGTTCTTTTATTTTCTGCAAATCCATTTAAAAACATGTAAGATAGAATTGAAAGTACATACAATGAGATTAGTTTTAACCAAAATTATCAACCCTTGGGGATATCATCTTGCTGACCATCATTTGTTAGCAGTTACAAAAAAGAAGTTTTACTCTCAAAGACATGGATAAGCATTTTGACTAAGTTGCTTAGTTTTCTGCTGTTCTTTTTTATCTGTTCCTATGACTTATGTCTGGTGCACAGTGTCACCCACTGATTAATGTTACCACCAGTATGATAAAGTGCATGCTTCAGTTTCTTGGTAAGAATTAAAAGAAATGGGAACCAGTGTTTATAACACATGATGGAGGAAAACATTACTTATCTGTTGACCTAATAGCTAAAAGAATATAGCAAGAGATCAGGGATGAAATTCCCTATTCTTTTTTATATACTTATGGGCTCATTCTTACATTAAAGATGCTGCACAATTTGGAATGGCTTGGAAAAGTTTTGTCTTCCTGTCTGATTTGCATACCTCTTCAAACTTGCACATAGCATAGGATATATTTAGTGAGTATATATTTGTTTTAATAGTGTCTTCTTTTTCGTCACATCATTCCTCCTCACCTCATACCACAGTCCTGATTTTGCCTCCATTTGCATCTTGTATCTTCCTCCTGCTGTGGAGTAGATTTGCATATAGAATAATTCATAAATACATCAGAGAAAGAACATCAGTTTTTTGCCAGTCTCTGCTCTGGAACCCCAAAATTTGGAATATTTACAGATGTTCCTCTCTTTACATCTTCTCCTCCTGCATCATCAACAGTTCTTACCACCTTCTTCTGCATGACCAAACAAGAACCATCTGTCTTCCTTGCAGGCTTAGCTTCAGTCTCTCTGCTTCTGCAACTTCAGCATCCTTCTCAAGGTTGAGAATTTACAGGCCTGATTCTCCTGCTCAGTTTCCTAATATGCACCATCAGCAGAGCTGGCTTCTTTCTTCTTTATAGACCAAGGCAGATTCTACACTGAATCCCTGAATGTCACTCAAGGACTGATACTGCCTGGATCTCATTCCAAAGGAGGAAACTTCACATGTATGCACATATAATATGAAACAGTGCTGAAAGAAGATACCTGTGGTTAGTCTGTTAATCCACAGACAATTTGTTTGATTATTTTTTTCTCAAGTACATCCTAGTACATTGTAAAGCACTGCTGTTTTCAGGGTCTTTTTTTTTTCAGAATTTGTTGTGAGTCATGATTGCAATTGTTGCAGGTCATCACTGTAATCCTAAGAATGTAAAAACTACAAGTATTATATTTGGTATTCATCAGAATGTGTCATGCGTACATATTTTGCCCACGTGCTGTAGTTCTTTTTTAATAGCTGCAGGGAGTTTCCCAGTAGATGTGTGTGGGCTAATGGGAAGATTTTGGTGTTTAGGTTATGAGTGTCTAAGTGGTCATGTATATAAGTGTTGATATAGCTTTTGTATCCTTTACCATGAGCCAACAGTGTGCTGGTGAAGGCTGGGCCCATACTGCATTAGTAAAACAGGGCAGCAGGCTGAGGGAAATGACTGTCCCCCACTACTTAGTTCCTTTGAAATCACTTGTGGAAGTCAGTTTCCATTTTGAGGTACTGGGTACAAGAAAAATATGGACATATTGGGGGTCTATACTTCGTTATAGTATGCATGTTACCCATGTATATGGGGGATCTTGCCACAGCATACAAAAACCTGAAGGGAAGGTGCAGAGAGAGAGAACAGATCCAGGCTCTTTCCAGTGGTACCCAGTGACAGCAGAAGAGGCAATGGACACCCACAGAAACACAGGAGGGTCCCTTTGAACATGAAGAACCATTTTTTCACTGAGAGGGTAACTGAGGCTTCTCAGAGAGTTTGTGGTGCCTTCATTCTTGAAGGTATTCAAAAGTCATCTAGACACAGCCCTGGGCGACTAACCCTGGGTGGCTCTGCTTGAGCATTGGGCAAGGTGGCCTTCAGATGTCACTTCCTAACTCAGCCAGGCTGTGATTCTGTGACATGCAGGAGCAAATCCATTGAAGAGTCAGAAAGACAATTGGAGAAGTCTCTCTTGTAGAAGGCTGTTGAAAAGAACATAGTGAGGATGAAGGAATGGTAGAAATGGGGCTCAGACCAATCATGAAATCTCCATCCTTGGAGATTCAGAACATGATTCATCAAAGCCCTGGTCAACCTAGCCCAACTTAGAAGTCAGGTCTCAGTGTTGATCTTTTCAGCAACTTTAAGGCTGGCCCTTCAGAAACTTAAATTATTCTGATTGATTCTGATTAATTTTGTGTAAAATTTAAGCAAGACTTCCTGCTCTTTGTAGGTCTTAATGAATGCAGAGATATTTAAAGCAAGACACAACATAAACCCCAAGTTACTGGCAAAGATTAGTGGTATGAATATATTTTGACATCTCTGTTATTATTATTACTTTCCCTAGCATTTGTTGAGCAAGAACCACAGCTGTTGAATGTACTACATTGGCGTATGTGATATGACCAATATCCATTTATAAGTTGTTTCACAGAGGAGTCCCCTGGAGGTGTGACTACAGAAGCTGGGCTGTAAGATATGCTGTACAACATGCTATTTTAGCTAAATGTTAATACCACAGACTTTAAAGACATGACACAAACACAACTTTCAGGAGAAAAATTGGACACTTCTGCAAAAAAAGATTGTGGTAGATCCACCCCTTCCTGCCATTTCAGATGCTCATTTTCTACTCTGGCTGATAGCCACACTTTAATAATACATATGGAGGCAGCAAGCTCCTCTGTAAAGGAATTAGATTTGGTGGACAGAAATGCCTTTGCACTGCTTCTACTCATAAGCCTTGGCACAAAACTCAAGGCAGGATTGATTGAATCAATATTTTCTCATAAGCCCGTGTTAACTCTGGTAGCTAGCTATCTACAAGCCAAGGAGGGGAAAAGTAGTTGCTGAGAAGGCAGTTAGTGAAAGTTTGCTCAGGACAAGATCTGGAGACAAGTAGTCACATTGAATTTGCAACAGCCAGTAAACTCAGAGTACCTTGAGTCTGCTGAATTGATACAAGGCTACTTGAACATGCTGGCATCAACAGTGGCTTGTATAACTCAGACCACACCCTAGGAGACATTGATGGCTGGATGAAAAGAACACAGGATTGTATGCCCACCTCATGAAACAGAAGGACTTTGTGAATAACTACCTGGAAGCCATCGATGCTTCAGCATGATCCTTAACTTCCAACTATACAGTGGACTTGTTGTCCCTATGTAGTGGTTTCACATTCACCTGCTCGCCTGCTCACACCAGGCGAGAGTGCAATGTAGTGGTTTCATGAGAATAAGGATTAAGAGAAATGCAAAACAGGCCTAAACTTCAAAGATAAAAATAGTTTATTAACAGAACAAAAAAACGAGAGAAAAAAAACAACAAAACCAAAATCAACCCCCAGGTGGTTTCTCTTCCCCCCCACACCCCCCCCCAAGATTGTTCCTTTCTCCCACCTCATTTATCTTCCTTTACCACTATCTTTCTCATCAACAACACAGAGAAACAAACTTAGAAAATCCTTGGTCAATTTACCACTCTTAAAATAGGCTTTCATCAGTTCAATTGGAAGAAGAGTCTCTCTTGTCTTACCATGGAGATTTTCCCACAAGAAACTCAAGTCTCTCGTGGAGTTCATATCACCGTGAACTCCCGCCCAGAAAGGATATTAGTTC
>VZTR01022642.1:208571-226429 GCA_013400775.1 Chaetops frenatus | reverse complement strand
CCCCCAGGCCCTGGGGCCCAGAGCGGCCGGCCAGGCATGCAGTGTTACCTTCCCCGCGGACGGAAGTCAAAGAGAGCTTCTAACTTCCCGCTCTTAAAAATGTAAGCTTCGCAAAGACGCCCCCAATGCTCAAGTGGCCACACAAAGTGTCCATCTCAAAACCAGCCAATCTGTGGGCCCTCCACCCCCACCAGAAACCGTGCCCCAGCGGAAGTAGAAAAACAAAAAACCCCCCCAGGAAGGAGAAAAAAAAAGTTGTTGTCCTTTAAACCACAACACCCTACTATTGCTGTGACTGGTAACTGTGAGTGAAAGCATGAGTAAGTAAATGTATAACATAAATAGCTATCTGCTATCAATAGCTGCAACTTAATGGTTAAAGAAATGTCCTGCATCTCCCCCACTCAAACCCCTATCATGGAAAAGGGAATTTACAACACTTCTACAACAAATTAGAAATATAATGAGACATAGAAGGGTTTTATGCTGCTGGTTTCCTTGCTTTTTATTTCCAGTTAAAAGTAGGTGGTACCTTGATTTCAGCTGTGATGGAGTTAATTTTTTTCCTGTCAGCTGGTACATTGTTATGTTTTGGATTTAGTATGAGAATAATGTTGATATCACACTGATGTTTTAGTTGTTGCTAAGTAGTGTTTACCCTAATTCAAGGGCTTTTCAGTTTTCCATGCTCTGCCAGTGAGGATCTGCATAACAAACTGGGAAGGAGCATAGCCAGGACAGCTGACCTGCACTGGACAAAGGGATATTCCATAATACTTGCTAAGTAGTGTTTACCCTAATTCAAGGGCTTTTCAGTTTTCCATGCTCTGCCAGTGAGGATCTGCATAACAAACTGGGAAGGAGCATAGCCAGGACAGCTGACCTGCACTGGACAAAGGGATATTCCATAATACAGAACACCATACCCAGTATATAAACTGCAGGGAGATGGCCAGGAGGTGCCAGTTTCTGCCTGGGGACAAGCTGAGCACTGATCAGTGGATCATGAGAAATTGTAGTGTGCAGAACTTGTTTTTCTTGTGGGTTTATTCCTCTTCCCCCCCCCCCCTTTCTTCATTATTATTATTGTTGTAATTGTTATTAGATTTTACTTTATGTCATTATTAAACTGTTCTTAACCGGTTGGTTTTTCCACTGAGGTGGGGTGTGTGACTGAGCAGCTGCACACTATTGAGTTGCCAGCTGGGGTTAAAACCACAACAGTGGAAACAGATCAAGCAGCAAAGTTTTGAAATAAAATCATTCAACAGATAGCTTCAATGTCAATGTAGACTATATGCAGTACTAACCATTTTTATTCCAGTAATTATTCATAGAAGTGTGCAGAGTAAATCAGATCTAAGGTATATCTCCTACCTTGGGCAGTAGCTAGTACTAGATATGTCAAAGAAACTGCAGGAATATTGCCAGGGGGTTGGGTGACTGTGTAGAAGAGTGTGCTTCCAAAAGTTGTAATTGCTGGTTGTTGAAATCATCTGTTGTGTAATGTTTAACATTATAATTATAATTATGTATAATTTTGCTTTGTGTGAAAGATTGTCCTATTGCTGCTCTGCCACTAAATTTCCATTTCAGTGGATGCTCCCTAATTCTTGTACTGAGAACATGTTATTTGTTATTGTGATTCTTTCTGTGTGCTCCCATTTAATTGCCTTCTGTCTAAGGCAAACATAGGAGGGTCTGTCAGTGTGTTTCCACTATTTTTTTATCTCAGTTAATTCTTCTGTCACCTTTTTGATAGGGGTAATTAAAATTGTGCAGTGTTCCGGATGACAAGAGATTTTTTAGTTAACTAAGTTGCAATGCATAGACATACATAATTTTATTTGTGTTCTATTATCACTGTATTTTATGTATAGCCCACTAACTGCTTGATTTTTCCACTACTGTTTCTTCATAAAGAATGGTCTTTTTTGATCTAGTACAATGCTTGTTGCGTCTTTTTCTGAGGTACAGTCAGTATAGATCCCAATAAAGCGAGCAGCTCCAGTGATTTCCTTTAAAGTGTTCCAAAAAGACTTGCCAGCATCTGGTTTCATCTGCCACGATGTTTTCTATTCACTCAACTTGCTTAAGACATTTCGAGTTTTTCACAGTTTCTCTGGTCTCGATCTACTTGAATAGTTTTGGAATGTCAGCAAAACACTTTCCACATAGTTGACAAACAACAGATGCCCTGGGATGGAACCTTGTGGCACACCACAGATAACCTCATGCCATATAAACCATTTTTCTTTCTTTTTGTTTTGTATTACTTCCCCATTTTTGATTTGTGCAACCAAGTTGTCTCCTCTGCCTTCTCCTCTGCCCACTTAGCTTCTGTAGTTGCTCTTTACTAAGTTTGGACAAAGGCCCAGAGAAATTCATAATTTATGTGAGGTCTCTCATTTGCCTGCTATACTACTGACTTATTTAAAGAAATTTTACAAATTAACTCCTTTGCCGAGCTCACAATGTATAGATATCATTTTATTCAAAGTATTTTAAAGGCACCAATGCAAATAACTTACCAGTTATTAGAAGAAAACTATTGGTCTGGAAGTCACTGGATGACTGCCACTCTTTCATCTGACTGCTTTGTGCAACACTGTCTGTCTCTCAGCCCTCCAATACGACAGTCAATCCTGTTCTCCCACTCAGGACAGTAAAAAAATTGTGTGTATAAATGCTCTGTCTTTCAGTACTGAATGTTTGCATAAGCACATGGTACTATCACATTTAATGCAATGAACACAACTGACCACTGAGACACTGAGTTATGCTGGTGTGATTGCATGTGTTAGCATTCACCTTTTACTCTCTTGATTTGAATCTCACAGTCTACTCCGTTTCTTCTCATAATATCTTCATAACAACATTATGCTTTTCCGAATTACCTGTACAAATGATAATATGTCTTAAGTTAAGACAGGCAGGAATTTACACACACTTTTTGCAGCTGGGTTCAATACTTTCAGCCACTTTCTTTACCAAAATTCTTAATCCCAAACAAATCTGTGATCTGCTTCCTCCTCTCTGCTCTTTCTGAGGATCCTGTTGCCAGCTTGTCTCTTACAGCTTGTCAGTGTTTGCCTCTCTAGTGCAGATAACGTAATGTCCAGTCTCTCCTGACTATGGGGACTAATCTGTCTGTAAGGGAGCCTTATGTACTGTATACCAACCAGGCTGTATTGACTTCATTGCTTTTAGATTAGTCTATAGCAGCAGATGGCCTTCTGTCTTTTTGGCACTCTCACGAAATGGCCAGTCTTATTCTGCTGTTCCTGGGCTGGTGAGTATTTGCGCATGGGGGATGATGGCTGCGTTCAGAAGTCTTCCCTTCTCTGCTAGATTGTTTTGGATTTAGAGCAGAGGCTCCGGGATGCTCAGGTAAGCATATCCTGACCCAGTCTGCCCCTTTTAGATAAAATAAATATGCTTCTTATTACAGTGGAAAAATCTAACTTGACTTTTCCACTGCACCTGGAAACAAATGTGTAGAGCTTTCTTTTCTCTCTGGACACATACCTAGATATACTGGAGCTCCGAATGAGCAATGTTGGGAATGTGCACTTAGCAAAACAAGGAGTAAAACTAGGAAGAATTTGTTGCAGACAGCTGGGGATCATTCAGCTTTGTGTTATTTGATCTGATGGTTAATTATGAGCTGAGACAAATCTGCTGTCACAAAGTGACTCTAGAATAAGGAGATTCATCCTCCCAGAGATCCTGTTGGAGAGGCCACTCCTATGACAGCTCCCACAGAACTCTAATTGCAACCTCTGTCTAGGAACATAGAAGCACAGGTCATGACATTGTCCCCTACAGCTGTCCAGCTGCAGTAGCAGGTCTGCTTTGCAGCTGTTAGCAGTTACAGCAGCAGCTTAGAGCAACTTTGGGCATGTCTATTCCACAGAAGAAAGTGAACTTAGCTCTGATGAGGACACTGCAATTATATGTAACAATTATGGGCTGTAATGGTGATGTGTTCTACCTATGATTCTCTAACCACAACTGCATGTTCTTTTGCAAATGTTGAACATTCCTCCCTACCCACCAAACTAGGGAGAGATGAACTCTAGCAAAGAAGATAAATGGGCTAAAAAGGTGGAGACACAATTTATGAGAAGAAATTTGTAAAAATGTAGAAATCGGAGTGCAAACTTCAGTTTTCCCAGGAGGCAAGATACTGAACTCTTGCACCTTGCCTCTTCAATGACCCTTACCTCAGTAGCCTGCCTCTTTCCAAAATGACCTCACACTTGTTGTCTGGTCACCTCCTATAGAGCCAAAGTGAGAAAATAAGATGGCATTAGCTCCATTAACATGTTTGGTGAGATGAGGAGTCAAGGCCTTGTCATCTTCTGTGCTGAGCTAATGCAACAGGCTCTGCTGGGGAGCTGAGCTCTGGAGCAATACCTGGCTAGGAACAGTTAAAACTTTGTTGTCCCTGTTTTCATGCACTATAGCTAATATGGATCATTTTTGTGGCTTCCACAGTATATGACAAGACAAATTATTTGCAGTGAGCTCCTTCTGTACAAGTGGTCAACACACATTTCATTACAGAGCCAACAACTAGCATATCAAAAGTGAAGACCTGGTACTTCATTAATTCACTTTCCCTCATGTTTTTTTTCCTGGCTGCTCTTTTTTCAATGTTTAGTTGAAGAAATCTCTTTGCTGCTTTTATGGAGAGATAACTAAAAAGGGGTTCTTGGTCTGAATGCTCAGTATATTAACAGATGGCTCATTTTTGGTCTAAGGTTACAGTGTTAGTGGATGAGTGTCCTCGAGAGTTTCCCCTCTCAATTTCTGAATGATCTTGAGGAGTTTATACCAGAAAATCAAAATTGTGGATTTCTAAACCTAACTTGTGGATTTCCTTCTTTCAGCTTTTTAGGGAAAAAATATTAAAAGAAATTTGGAGTTTTAGAAACATTTTCATATCACACAGGAGGCAATAACTAATTTCTCAGTTGAGTTATCTGAGATAATTCAAATGCTTTTAGAATGAAAACAATCCAGAGGACTGTCTAGCTGAATTCATCCATCATCATGCATGGGAATTTCAAAGTGCCCATGGGGTATACAGCACCCAACCAGTGGGAAGTAACTGTTTAAATCACTCTTAAGGTCTTCTTCAAAACTGCAGTCTACATGCAGTCAATGTCATCAGAACATTTTTTCCTTGAGGGAAAGAGCTTAGCAGAGAGGCTGGTATTCTAATGTTCTGAAAAGTTCACTGAGTTATTTTCCCTCTGTAGGGGCAAAGGTGCTGAAATAACTTTAATTTTACATCTGTGTTTTCAAGTTCATTTGAACATAAATATTGCTGTTTGCCTTTTCTTTCTTTNCTTTCTCTCTTTCTCTCTGTCTTTCTTTTTTTCTTTCTTCATGGTATATGTAACTTTCATACACCTGGAAATTCTTCTTTTCCTAATGTGCAAAAGCAACAGTTTATAACTCATAACCTGTCCTCAGTTTAGGTAGTGTTTCTGAAGAGCACATAGAATAATTTGGAGCACTCTTCTGACCACGAGATCTTCCAAAATGGCCATAAACCTCTCAAGCTATGAAGGGAGAGTGGCTCATCCACAAATGAAACTCCAGGCTACACAAAAAGGTAGTCCTATTTTTCTTGATTATATGTTTGAATGTGCTCTAGACAAGTCTCTTTCTTCATAAGTGAGTAGAAATAAATGGTACAGCAATCTCAAAAGAAACAAACAAACTTATCAAAAATACCCATTTTTTGCAAAGATGATTGGCACAGTTCAGCATATGCTTAACCCAAGAAGCATACATTGTGGAAGACAACTTCCCCCCTTGTAAGCAAGTAAGTGCTTATGAGACATTTTGGTAGGGAGAGATAAGGGTTGGTACTGAAGGGCAGGGATATTATGTGAAACTGATGTCCTGCACTATTACTGTGAAAGTTTACTCCCAGCAAGCTACATGAGAAATTCAGCAAAGACTCCTAAATGTTTACACTAAAAATCTGTGGAATAAATAAATAATTATTTTTTCTGTCAATCAGATTCTTCTCAGTAAATGTTCCTCTTGATTGACTGAGAGAAAAAGGAAACACATTACCATGGCCTCAAAATCCTTGTTGCTTAGCTAAAGTACAGCACTGAGTTGAGAGGACAATGTTTGCATGTTGTAAGATTGTGGAAACTGTGTACAGTGGAAGGCTGGATGTTAGCTGGGTGAGTGAGTAGACTCTGAGCAATAAATCATTGGTGTATGACAGTAGAACACAGCACTGAAGGGGTATCATATCATATGGGCTTGTCTAGACCAGAAAGGCAATGTAGGTTAGCTAAAGTCAAACAGACAATGTTCTTTGCTTGTTGTAGCCTCAGAGGGAAGTTGCTGGTTGAAGAGATTTTTCTGAAATACTCACAAGCTGAGTTATTGATTAATGCTAGATATTCACCTCTTCAGATAAAGCCCAGGCTTTTTTGCCTAGTAGTAAGGAGAAATTAAATAAAAAGCCATTTTTCTAAAATCTATCTAAATAAATATTTTAAAAATATATATTAATAGTGTTCCTAAGCCAGAATTTTCCCTGGTTTTTTTGAACATTATGGCCAGCCAAGGATCACCATCAATAAGACGACTATCCCTATTTAGATCAACTGGCAAACATAAAACCCATCTGTGTGTTGTTTAACAGGTGCCATTTTAGATCCATGGGGAGCAAAGCAAGCTTTGTACAGATGGACAGTTATTCATTGGACCCATGCTAGCAGTATAATATTTATTCAGCCACTGCCTGACTACAAGCTCAATATTTGGAAGAGCCAGTGAAAAATGTTTCTGGTGGAATATTTTCCTGAGACGGAAATAGGAGGAGGAAGTAAAGGAAATTCCATTAAAAATTGTTGGCTTACACTCACCAACAGTCTCATTTTGATCAAGAAATACAAGTTCTGGCAAGGGTTCTGGGAATCACTTGCTGCAACCCAAAGGCTTTAATTATTAATAGAAATATTGTTAAACAGTATACTTTTTGTAGAAAGGAAGGGAGTTCTTTCTGCTGACAGCAGTTGTATAATTTGAAATGGAAACTGGCGACTCCAATCCACCACACCAGGTAATGAAAGACCCTTTTCTCCACTTTTGTCATTACTTCCTTTTTGGTTTTTTCTTAGTTTTGTGGATGACCTCAAGAATGGAGAGAAGGGTATATGAATATTTGCATTTATATGAATAATGAAAACAAAATGAAAGAAAATTTCAAAATGCATTTTGCTAAGTCTAGTGAAAAATAGTTGTTTGGGCTGACTTGTACAGAAGAGGAATACCTTTTGCTGTGGGAAACACTGCAGAGATTCTGTGGGTTACTATGAGTCTTCTGTGCATGTAGTGAGGTTATCCTCTTGACTGCAGCCTCACAGAAATGACTAAGGGACTAATGTAGTTTTCAATTTTAGGCTGCTACATGTTCTGTAGTCTATGTAGGAACATGGGCATGCAGATACTTTATGCTGCTTAAGCTTAGTAAAGGCATGTAAATGACAGTAAGTCTCCAGCATGGCAAGGCAAGCAGTAAGTTGTTGGAATAAGTCAGCTGAACCTGAAGCTGTTTTTAACACTACCTGCAGTTAGGTGAATAGTGATCCAACCAGTAAGAAACAGTCATTGTGGTTTGGATGTTAAATATAACACCCTTGGTGTTGAAGAGTGTATAGACTCACAAACCCTCACATCATTTATTGCAAGATACACTTGCAGACTTGCCAACTCTCAAGCACTGTGTTGAGCTTCCTGACCGTGGCCACCTTTTCTCCCACCATGGATTCTAACTCAGGTGAAAAAAAGGAGTGTAGTATATGAGCATTACATATTTGATGTTAAAAACTGGCTTATGAGAACCTGGTTACAGGGGATATAACAAGGTATTTATGTTACCTATTACTGCTTTCAAGAGAGTCCTAATTGCTTCAGGTTGATTAAATTTTAAGATGCAATTTAAAAAACTATGATGACAGCAATTTAACTTGAACAAGAAGCCAATTGCACATGACAAAATTACCATTTCTGTTACTACTATTGAAGTATAAATACTACCAAAGAAAAAAAAGTTTTAAGTACTGAGCTAAAATGAAAGGACGAACCTTTGCCAATTTTATATTATTTCTCTAGAATCAAAGAACAGTGGAGTTGGAAGAAACCTTGAAAGATCATCTAATCCAACTCCCTGCCATGGGAAGGGGACATATTTCACTAGATCAAATTCCTTAAAGCCCAGTTCAGCCTGACCTTGAATACTTGCAAGCATGAAGCATCCATAGTTTCTATTGTCAACCTGCTCCAGTGTCTTACCACCCTCACTGTAAAATATTTCTTCCTTATGGCCAATTTAAATTTACCTTCTTTAAACTGCTGCCCCTTTGCTGGAATCCCAGGCCCAAAAACCTTCAAAGCCTTGGGACAGTTTATTCTGATTTTGAGATGTGCACTGGATTCAACTTAAAGCCATGGGAAAAACTTCCTAATTTAGTTACTTATAACAAAGATCTTAGTCTGTAGTTTAAGAAAAAGTGTGTTAAGTTAGACATTAGAAGAGTTTGCAGTGTGAAGTTTAGATATAGAAGTAGTTATAGAATAAGGTAAAAAGTTTAGAGTGTGGTAAGATAGAGTGAAAGTAATAGGGATATATGGTACAGCACTTAATTGGATGAAAAATACCGCAGTGCGACAGAAATGCGGTAATAGAGGGATTAACTATTGGTGTGGAATAGAAAATATATGTATGTGTTAATTATCTATTGGCTATGTAACCTTTAAAAGACCTTGTGACTGGTAGTCTTAAAGCTCTCTTTCTTCTGTAATGGCTGATTTCTACTAGTCTCTGTGAAGGAGTTATCAAACTCCTGATAACTTGTAGTAATAAATCTATCGTGAAGCATACCAAATTGAAGACGTCTCACTCCCTACTGTCTCGAGACCCCTTGACCTATCACTACATGCCTTGATAAAAATTCTCTGTCCGTCTTTCTTAGAAGCCCCCTTTATATATTGAAAGACCACGAGAAGATCTTTCCAGAGCTATGTCTTCTCCAGGTGGAACAAATTCAACTCTTTCAGCCTTTGCTCACAGCCCTTTGGCCATTTCCATGGCCATGCCCTGGGACTCTCTCCAACAGGTTGATGCCATTCCTGTGCTGGGGACCCCAGAGCTGGATGCAGGGGAGGTCTCATGAGAGCAGAGCAGAGAGGGAGAATCACCTCCTTGGACTTGTTGGCCACCTTTGGGTGCAGCTCAGGATACGATTGGCTTTCTGGGCTGTAGGACCACACTATCATCTCATGTCCAATTTTCCTCTGAATTTTTTATTGTGCAAATATAGCATCCTGGTGATTTGGAAATGAAATATTCTGCATCAACATCAGGATGTATACAGTTTACAGAGATAGTACATACAGATAAAGAAAGATTAAAAAAACCCTGAAAATGACCTCAAAACCCCACTTTCTGATTGTTTAGAAAAGAAAAAGAAGAACATCAAACCACAGTAGAAAAAAAATGACATAATGTGCATTTCCAGAAGAAAGCATTCAGGATTAAGTTGTGAAAGTGTTCAAGAAAACACAGTTCTCATTATACCATATCGTTACCTATACTAAATTAATCATCCAGTCCAGTAATCACTGGTGTGCATGGAGAAGGTAGACTCTTAGCATGGATGGGTAAATATTACCTATGCTTTATTCCAGAGTTTTAAAGAAGATCCTGATCAGAATTACAGCTATTTAGATGGGAGTAACTGTTAAGAAAAGAATGCAAATCGGGTTTTCTTACAGGCCAGTGAGTCAGAGCAAGAAGTAGAAAACCAGGGACAACCAGAGGCATTTATGTTATGTTTTAGAATAATAATTTCTGAAAAATTACTTCTGAGAAGGCCTTGCTTGTTGCTATGTTTCTGAAATGACCCTAGTGGTCTTTTCTAAATATATGCATTCATTTATCAGAGACAAAAAGGGAAAGTTGAATGGCACTAAAGCAATACTGTAACTACAATAGTTCAGTTTCAATGATGTTAGTCATTGCTTTTACTTACAGATTGCTCTCTATGGAATTCTAGTCTGCCAAGGATCATGCCTACAATGCAGATAAAAGATAAAAGATGGATAGACTTGAAAATATATTTCAAGGTAGTTCTGTCTTCCTTAGTACAAGGAAGATTGTTGCTTCAGATCAACATTAGCACCATAGCTTGGCTCTGCTCTCACCTGCTTTTACTGGTTGCCTCTCCTGCTCAGAGTTCTTCTCTTGTGCCCTAGTGAACATCATCCACATGGTCCTATTTCTTTGTTGTTCAACAGTCAGACATATCCCTCTGTGCATGTGTTGGGGGAGTCCTTTCTCCTGCTCCCCCTCCCGGAAGTTGTGAGAGAGCCCTGTTATGCTAAATGTTCTTCTTAACTTCTTTTTCCATGGGCCTGCTTGGCTTCCTTTTCCTTTGGAGACAATATGAGGTTTTTTCAGTATGCTCCATTGCATTTTATATCTATGTTCACTTCTTGTTTTGTATTATGAATTCATTTCTTTTCTTTGAGTTTGCTATGTGCAGACATTCTGTGCATGGCTCATTACATTACTTCTAAACAGCCACAGCCAAACCACAGCCAGAAGCCCCTGTTGAAGAAGTGGTGTTTTTCTTGCTTGTTCTCTTGCTCAAGGAAAGTAATTGAGTTTGTATAATTCAAGTTTTAAATTCATCTAATAAAAAAGGAGACTCTTCAACATGTTTTTTTTTATCCCCCAAGTGTGAAAATTAGATTTATCAGTTATTAACTTGTTTATTTTTTTAAGGTATCTAGCTTTGTGTCACTGTTGATTTCACTATTTGCAAACTGGCTTTGTCATTTTATTGATAGCACTTGAGTGAAGAACTCTCTGATAATATATGCAAACTCACAGCTCTCAACAAGCTTTACAGCTCCGTTAATGAGGGGATTAACAAGAGCACTGCAATGTATTTAACCTGCGGCACTAGCTCTGTTTCAATAAGACTTCAACAGCCTATTAAATGGAGTGGGGGCTCAATTAACCCAGACAAAGGCCACTCTACAGAACATGGCAGGGAGGACCACAGTTAGCATCTGCCTAAGCAGCTTGTTCCGAGCTGGAAATAAAGAGGGTGACATGTTCTCGCCCCGAGCTATGATATAACTGAAATGGTGATTCTAGTTCATCTGCTCTGACTGAATAGGTGCCGGCATTGAAACCCACCACTATCTCGCCATATGACAGTTTGTAAAATCCGAGTGCACTCAACGGTCACCCAGAGCCTCCTGCCTGCGAGCACCGAGGTATTGTTCCCAGGGAGCTTTCCCCAGCACAAGGATGCAGTGCCGGCATGGTGTTACGTTTGGACAGTCAAGGGACATCACATCAGCAGATCTTTCAGGGAATGTTTTAACAATCTCCTGCCAGAGAGGGATTCGGCATGGAGGTGTTGCTGGGCTTTGTGTAATCTGATTATTCCATTGGATGTTAAAATAAGAACTGGAAAATGACACGTAAGCAGGGTGGGAGAGTAACAAAATTTTTTAGAAATGCAAATTGTACAACAGCAGCACACCTACAATTTCTGAGTTCTTGGTTAAGTTTCAAGAGTTTGTTTTAAAAGATGTTACTCATGGTTAAACTTGTGTTGACAGTGCTTTACTGGGTAAAGTTTTAATTCTTCCCTTGGTTTTGGGATGACAATAAAGGATTTTTGCTATTCCTAGGGAAGAACTATCTGCAGAAAATAGCTATTATTTTATTTGGTGATATAGGCTTATGTTTCTCAATAGATATTGTTACAGACCACAGGACTTTATCAATAAATGGTCACTGGTGGAAGAATGGCATTAAGGTGGTGTTATGTGCTCTTGTGTAAGAATCTAGAGACCATGTTGGAATTGTTTGCAAGACAATTGGAAATATTAGAAAACGGCTTTTTTTTTCCTATGTTAAAAAGTAGAAAATAACAAAATTTTTAGCTAACAATCAATAAAAAAATGCACAAATAATAATGTCTACTGCAAAATTTGTTAGACAGACAAAAAAGATGGGGGACCTTTATTTATACCTGGAATACTTGTAAATCCTTTCAGAAAACGCAACTCTGCTCAAAAGAGTATGACAGTTATTTTTCATTTCCTCTTTTCATTAAAGAATGCTATTGTGTTCATTAGAAAAACATGTGCTCATGAGTGTATACCAAGAAACAAGCTTGGTATATTGCACCTGCCATAATCTGGTGACAAGGGCCAATAAATAAACTTGCATTTGCAATGTGGAAGAACTGTATGGGTTCTGTTGAGTGCATAAGTGAGTGGTAAGTCCATGGTTCACCTGAAAATAAATGCATATCAATAATTTCCATATTTAAGAATCAAAACTGCATCTGTTTTTTATAGATATCAAGTGTGTGGATTCATCTGCCTTGTTTTCAGTGATAAACTTGCATAATGCTTTTTCTCAGGACCATTTATTCTAGTGCTCTGTACATTTGGTTTCGTGTGATATTCAAGGCCAAAAAACCATAAGAATCCTTCCCTTCTATGCAAGTCACTTCCGGGTTTATGTGAAGTCTTAGATCTCAAGCCTTCCAAGGCAGAAAACATCTGCATTTTTAATGCAGAAAACAAACAAAAGACAATTTTTTTGTATCCCCTCCAGAGATAATTAAGAGACACAAAAGAGCAGAAACCCAATTACTTTTGCTTTGAGGTCAACTTTAAGTATTTCTGATTATCATAGTAAGGACACGTGCTGCTAATTTTATACTTTTATGTAGAGGCTAATTTTCTTTCCTTGGATCTGTATGTTATTATGGTTTGAGGATAAAATAGGTGAATTACCATAGCAATGTATTGATTTCCAGCAGGGAAAAATAAAGGGAAGTTATTAAATGAACACTGGTTTTCTGTTGGGATGTATTTGCTTTACTGTTTTAAGTCTAAACTGAGGTTAATGGGGCATTATTGTCTCTAATCACATCTAACTAGACATGCCTCATAGGTAGAATACATCCATTATTGAAAGTTCTAGAGGCAATGTTGTTGTTTTTTAAAAGAGGTGGGAAAATTGGAACAAATTATTTTGTCAAATGTTTAGGAAATGCATCAGGCCTTCAGCAAGCTTTTTAGGAGGTTTCTGAACACTTGGGTGTACCTTCTTAAAGTTTATTTTAATTCCTTGAGCCTTTGGCATGAGAAGTCCCAGTTGTGCTGGAAATGGTACAAGCATGTAGAAATCAGGATACAGGATGAGCATAGAGGATGTGATGATGGTGTTAGCAATGGTCTAATCCAAGAGGGCAATTTCTGATCTCCTTTTCCTATCCGGTGTATTCTCCCCAGTAGTGACAACATCAGAGGCTATTTGGGAACAGCATGCAACCCTAGCTACTCTCTGCAATGCTTTCCTCTTGCATTTTCCCACCATCCACAACTGCTGGATGAGGGATGTTAGAGAGTGCATCATGCCTATTACTCTTAGTGTCTGCTTATGGATCTGTTGTCCATGTATTTATTCAGACCTCTATTAACCTGATGAGATCTTCTGCATCTATGGCTGCCTGTGGTAATACATTCCAGAGGTTTATTCCTGTTGTTTAAAACCAAACTAACTACATAAAAAATAAGTTCTAGGTGGGTCACCTATTTGTTGTGTAACCCCTTGTTCAAATAGTTTGGAACTTGCTGCATAACCACTCACCTTTTCCATTGCCATCATAACCTTATAAACCTGTCCTCTCAGCCATCTGCTGTCCAACTTGGAGTTCCATCCAGTTTGGTCTCTCACAAAGGAAGACCTCTCTCTACTTAATTATTTCATTTGCTGTTCTCCATACTTTCTTAGCTTTACTCTGTCATTTTTAATGTATGGAACTGCAAATAGTACTTAAAGAAGTTCTTGCTTATCATGTGTATAATTTTCTGCTCATACTTTCCTTTTAATCATGGTCATTGAATGATAATAAGGATTTAACCATAAGACAACAACATATTAGGTAAAGTGATATAGTAGGAGAAAAAATTGCTTAGCACACGTTGCTACTACTCCTCTTCCAAACAATTTTTTTGTCATTGGGGAAAACACACACAATATAAGCAGCAGATAGATCTTTGCTCCCTGTCAGTGCCTTACCAGATATACTGGCTTTCAGCCAGGCCAAGTTAACCGGAATTCAATTAGCATCTTTGACACTTTTAAGCAGTTATTTTTCTACATTTATTGGCAACTGATTCCCCGTGAGTTTAGCTGCACAAGAATGAGATGTCTGTTAATTTTTCAACTTAATGAATGGCTTTCAGAAGAGGACAAAAATCTGTATAGTATTGGAGGTTGAAGTGTAAACATGAACGAGTTTGTGTATAACAAATAACAATATTTCAGAAAGGCAATAATATACAAATTATACAAAATGTAAATCATTAGAATAGCCATTAGGAAATCCATCAGGTTCTCTACCAAGGAAAAAATATCAAGCGTGTTTGTCTTAAATTCTTACCAAGTGTCAGAGAGCAGGAATGCATCACAGTATTGGCATTTAAATGAGGCAAAAGAAAAAAAAGAAAGAGGATGAAAGCAAAATTATAAAGGGCAGTTGAAAGAAAGTACACAAAAAACCCCACCAGTTCATGAAGATATATCTCGCAGACAATTTATCGATATTAAGAATTATGGGGTTTTGAATTAAACCCACATTCCTTGTTTCTTGATCTTCAGGTGAAAATGGTTTCCTTCAAAGGATCACTAAACCTGGTGAGAGGTTAGATTGTGCAGCTTTTGACTGTCACAATAAACCAGGAGTTCAGGAAGAGACTGAGAAGCATCTGAGCAAAGAAAATGAACATCTTTCTGGGATACTTGGATAGCTGCCAGCTCACACATTAAGCTCTGTTTTCCAAACCAATTGTTCTGTTGTTTCAAGTGAAAATAGTCTTCATCCTCTGCTTGGACTTCCTGTTTTTTCACAAAATGAATTTGCCAGCCTAAATATGTGGGAGAAACTCCATAACTTCTTGACATATCAGCATTTACCATGGTATATGCATTGATATAATTTATATAAGCAGGAGAATATGATGCTAGGTAAGCATTGCAGAGCTCCTGGAAGATACTCAGGAAATGCAGTTTGATCATGCTTTTTTTTTTTCTTTTTTTCTTTTCTTTTTTTCTTTTTCTTTTTTGTTTGTTTTGTTGTTGTTGTTGTTGTTGTTGTTGTTGTTTATTAAAGGCTAGTTTGCAATAAATAAAACAGCTACTAATTATTAGCTAATATTTATAACGCTGGACTCTGTTTCAAGGCTAAATACTACTAAATGCTGCTAAATCTATGATATAAATGACTGCCCAGAATTAAAGCTATTAGCCAGTATGAAAGCTGTAATTGTACCATTAATTGTTCATGTCCTGAAAAATATTTGTAACAGACGCCAAAGGTGGGATTAGGTACATGCTGGTAAAGAGTCACTTACAGAAGATTTTCAAATGCTGTAAATTACTTTATGATTATCAAAAGGATACACATATGAGAAAATGTGTGAATGAGATTGAGCTTTTCAGCCAAATCAGAAATAAGGAAATTGCTTTACTAGATCAGATCTACAGTTAGAGCACAAGATCCAATGCCTGACAGTGAATGACACTAAGGTGTATATTATCCTCTAATAATTAAGTTCTAGTGAATCAGGTTTAGCATCCCTTCAGGAATTTTATGGTTGGTTATGATATATATGGATTCTCTTGATATCTGTGTAATTGGTGAAGTCAAATCCATTATTTCATCTTGTGTTCTTGATTTCTTGGCTTCCCATGACAGTTCTACAGCCTACCTAGAATTTGTGTGGAAAAAAATTCCTCAAATTTTTTTTAATACCTTCCAATGTAAATGAGTGTTCAACTTATCCTTGTAGAGTAGAAGTCTCCTGTATTGTGCATTTTTTTAAATAGACTTCCACTTTAATTCTCTCTTTTCCTGGTTTCTCCAGTAACAAGCACCTGAATGTCAACTAAGTTGTTTCCTGTATTTCTGAATGTTGCCTCCCTGCAGGTAAGCAGGATAAACAGATTAGGCAAGTGTGTCATGGTTGTTTCTATGATTTTAATCAGTCACTTTACTTAGGATTTTGTCAATTACTCTCAGAGTTCTAGAGAGTCTGAGCAAACAGTGCCTACAGTGATGATAACTGACCTTTACTTTTGTGCTTTTATTGGAGCTGAAAGAACTGAGATGGAAGACGAGCAAGAAATATGTTCTTCCTCTCAGCCTCATCAAACTAATTATGAGCTTTTGTCCTCACTGAACCTCTATCCATTTTTGTTCAGAAAGTTTTTTGAGTACATGTTTATGAGAAGAGATGTGAGATCTGTTTTACTTATGATCACAGAAATTATTTTAATTCTTTTAGCCACTTATCTATTGAATGTGAGAATAGATGCTAGCCTATGTACATTCACATTAATACCTTAATTAACTCGGGAACATTGAACATAGTAACAATAAAAATTAATAGCTCGCAGCCAGCAATTATCTCAGGTAATCTGATAGAGGGGTGGTCAGTTGATCCACCAATTTTTAACATTTTCTACACATATATGGACAGATATATTGGAAATATCTATGTTTCTTAAACCTGGTGGTGGTAATGTTCCTTCTGTACTTTCTGTGCAAAACAATAGCCCCAAGACTTTTTTTTCCCTCTTCTCTTGTGGGTGCCATGTTATGGCCCAGTTACAGATAAGCATTACTTGCTGGAACCAGCTCTGACTCCACTAGGCTAAGCCAAAGTCCTCCACTGTTTTTGGGTTCACACACTCAATGGCAACTTGACATTAGGGAAAAGAGGAGATAAGCAACTACAGGAGGAAAAATGAAAGAAGGAAACATCCCTAATGGAAATGCTTGTCTCAGACTGTTTGTGGAGGGCAATTCACTCAGGTTTGGTATGTTTTACTTTGTTTTGGCTTAACTGGTTTGCACTGTTGCTATGTATATTGCTGCATTCTCTGGCTTTCTATGTTGCCTGCACCGCTGGTGAGAAGTGGAATCTTGTTTTTCAAAAGGATCAGATCTGTGCACAGGCTTTTAGAAGCAAAAGCTTAGCACTTGAATTTGAACTGAAAAAAGAAGCTGCTGCTTCTTTCATCTTAGATAAATTGTCTTCACTCCTGTAGCAAAATATTGTTGTAACTGTTATAAAGGTAGTTGCATATGTAATACTACCTCCAATTATTTATTTCTGGGGAGGATGGATTTGTCCCTCCATGCTGGCCACAGGGACCCTACTCAGTCCACCTGGAGCTGCTCACTGCCAGTGTAATTTTAAGTGAAATGCCAGAAAGTTAGTTTGCAAATTCTTGAATTTGAGTAGTTGAAGCAGGGAGGGGAAGTTTGGAGGATTGTCATTGGTTGGGCGTTTTTTTTAGAGGGATTGTTTGTGGTTTTGTGTGTTTGTTTGGGGTTTTTTGTAGGGGGAGTTATTTTAGTTTTCTTTTGTGGGTGTTTTTGTTTCATTTTGGTTTTCACTTATATAGATATATATTCACTCTTTTTTACCAAGGAACATCTGTCCCTAGAAACATCTCAGCAAGGCAGGGGTGTCAATGATGCTGCTGAAAACATCGGTAGTGGCTTTAGTAGGGTGTGGTTAAAGATCTGTGTGTGCAACATAGTAATAGGCTTCAGCTCATGTTAATATAGAAGTTGTTTTTTTTTTTTTTTTTNTTTTTTTTTTTTTTTAAGACATTAAATTCTTCCCTGTGGACAGCACTTTAAGACTTGATACAATAAAGGAGGCTTGTACTGGATACAGCCTCTACATCATGCCCAATCTTTTAG
>VZTR01022642.1:186697-204876 GCA_013400775.1 Chaetops frenatus | reverse complement strand
CCCTCTGTGATACAATGTGATCACAGCTGTGCACCACTTTGTTTAGATCATTATTGATGTCCACCCCGACTTCCATCAGTAAAACACCTGTTTTTGCTATTTTTTTGTCACTTTCCTGAATGAAATAAGCTTTTCCAGGCAAGAAATTTTTTAACTGTGTCTGTGCTAGCACTCTTGCTGATGTTAGCGATGCTGCATGAAAATCACACCTCTAACCAGCTCTGTGCTACACACTGCTTTACCAGCCAAAGTTTCTTGTGCCATCCTGCTGTCATGTAGTCCTCCATGTCAATTTGGTGCTAAATATAGGTGTTATGTGTGAAAATTTTGGCCTACCTGCTGTTCTTAAGAGAAGTCAACAATAAGGCTTGGTTGGGCAGAGGTTCCTCTAGCAAAGTGCAAACGTTACCAACAAAAAGCCATCATATCTATGCTTGAGATGACCACAGGTATTATTTTTTTAAACAAGTAAATGTGACACATATAAAAGTGCAGGACAAATAACATGTAGATGGGCTTGGAAGGCACTGAGCAGTGAACTTCCAGCAGTGGCTTCCTTGTTAGCTGTCAGGACAGACAGTTTGTGCATGGGATCTCAGAGATCCTACCAGGACTAACTTCCCTCTGCTCCCACTAAGACAAATGGGAGATGGTGTTGAGTACACTGGACAAAAGACAAACAGCTATGGGGCTGAGTTCTCTCTTAGCAATTAAAGATAGCAAAAATATTTGTTAAAGACATGCGTTAAAGATAGTGAGAGCCTGAAAAGGACACCCAATTTTTAAGTTCTATAATAACACTGAGGCTGACCTATTTGCTCCCTTTCCAACCTGCACCACCTCTGGTTCTCTCCTGATCCCATACTGAAGTAGTTGAACTTGCTGAACCAGTAGATCATGATGCAGCAAAAGTACGAACAGTTTAGAGATGAATTTGTAAAACAAATTAGCTCCAGAGCTGCTGCCATAGAGTGGAAGTATAAGGCTGGAAGAAGTCATATGGCATTGGAATGTACTGGTAGGGTAGAGCAAGAGGGAAGCAGATCTCTCAGGTGATGGGCAGTTATTAGTGCATCTCAGACATGAGATTTGCCCATATTTTCAGCAATCATTATTTAATTCTGCTCAAATCTTATTTCAGCATGCAATCTTATCAGTCACAAAATCAGGGATGCTTAAAATTTTATGATAATACAATTAATCTAGGCTGTGTTATGTTTTTCATAGGTCTTTGGCACCAAATGCAGCTGTCAGAGGAAAGATATTTGACTTGTTCAGCAAGTTGAATTTTTATTTAGCTGAAAATCTTGCCATTCTAAAATGATTACTGCATGGACGTAAAATAATCACAAATACATACTGTTAAGGAACAAAGTCTGGAAAGTCACAAATTCAAATAAGTGGAAAATGTAAAAATTTTGGATTTGAAGTGAAATTATCTCATGTTAAAATAAAAATTGATTGTAAGGCTAACATGGAGCATTTTCTCATTTCAATCTACTGAGTTGGAAAGATTAAAAATTAATGAAAATCACTGCTTGCCTGTGGAAACTGAAATAAATGCATTCTTCCAATGGGAAAAAATCAAATAGTTTAATTATTACTGTACATATTCATTGTGGCATTCTGTGTATGCTTTAATTTATCCTATAGTCTGTCTGTCTGTCTTGTATCCTTCCGTTCTTCCTCTTCCCACTTCCCTTGTTACTTGTTAGGTGATTTATTTAACACTTTGCAAGTGCCCCTTCTGTGCTATGCATATTCAATTTATCAGAGCTTCTTAGAACAGGTGTCCTCAGGAGAGGAAGTCTTTTTCCTTCCTGGCCACACTTTCTCTATACAAACAGCAAACTGCAGTAATTGTCTCAAGAATTTAGAAAGTCAGACGGCAAAGGCGAAGGTCCTCTTTTTTGCCTTGTCTAGCAAGTGTGCTGATTCACTTCAGAGAGTGAAGAGTTCCTCTTCAGAAGTAAGAAAATTTGAATTCCTCACTGGAAATAAGGAGAGACTGTTTTTCCTTGCTCTTTCATTGGGGACTTCTACTGTTCTGGAAGTGTTTAAGTTGCATTTCTTTTAAGAATCAAATTTTTGGAAGGACACAGTCATGCTACAGCTTTGCACTGCTGAATTACTGAAGGTTTTATAATAGCTTCAATGGGATAAAATCAAATCAACAATGGATATGGTGCAAAATCCAGTCCTATATCTTTTGTATTTTCACTGTTGTTTTCATGTGTCATATGTCCCATCCCCATTTTCACAGACTGCTTTCAGGAAGAGACAACCATCAGACAGCAAAGTCATGTTAAAGTGTGAGGGAAGTGTTCAAGTCAGAAAGAAATTTCCTTCACTTTGCTTTCACCAGTTCAAAGGTTTTTGAGCCTTTTGCATGAGCATAATGGTGCTTTGCAGTGCAAATGTTTTTTAATTGCTCTTCCAAGTTTGTGCTTTAGTTTCTGTCTATGGCATAGCATAATGTAACACATGACAAAGTAACTCCTGTATGTTCCTGACTCAGAAAAGCTTAATCTTCTACCATTTGATTCCAATGAGTCCTGTGAGTAATCTTCTGTGAAAGCAAAAGTCTCTGTTGCTTACTCAGGAGTTTTTGACATGGTATAACTTTAGATTCCAGTGTGGTGTCATCCAATTCAAAGCTTTTATACTTGTATTTGCATACTACAGGAATTCATTGTTCCTCTCCTTTTCTTTTTCTTTTTCTTTTTCTTTTTCTTTTTCTTTTTCTTTTTCTTTTTCTTTTTCTTTTTCTTTTTCTTTTTCTTTTTCTTTTTCTTTTTCTTTTTCTTTTTCTTTTTCTTTTTCTTTTTCTTTTTCTTTTTCTTCTTTTTCTTTTTCTTTTTCTTTTTCTTTTTCTTTTTCTTTTTCTTTTTCTTTTTCTTTTTCTTTTTCTTTTTCTTTTTCTTTTTCTTTTTCTTTTTCTTTTTCTTTTTCTTTTTCTTTTTCTTTTTCTTTTTCTTTTTCTTCCAGAATTCCTTTTTATCTTTTTTTGCACACTAAAAACAAAGGAATAAAGGTAAATTATTAGCTACCATGATGGAAATCAGTTGCAAGTTTTACACTGTAACATTGGCTTGCTTTCCATGCAAGAATACTTCTATATAAAATAAGTCTTAGAGGAGGAGGACAAGCTTGGCATTTCTTATATTGGGTCATTTTATAAGAAATCTCTGGTAGCTCACAAACCCCACATAAACCCTCTTCCCAAGTAATTTCAGGTACTTGTTGGTACCCATCATGAGCTGTTCTTTGGTTTTTTCACCTCAATGTCCCCTCATCTTAGGCACTGAAAAAGCAGATACATCACAATCCTGCATTCTGAACACCCTACAGGGCAAAATGTGTGTGTGCATGCTTAACTTAGCACAGTGTGAGTTTGATTTTGCAAACCAATGAATGCTGCTCCTCACCCAAGTAGCCTTGTCCTCAATTGTACATCAGTTAATAACATACTTGCTACATCCATGGAGGCTGCGGGCTTCATTCTGGGTGGATGTCTGGACTGAAAGCAGGACATGGCAGACTACAGGATTTGTGTTGCTCATGGTTCTTCTTGGAGCTACAGTGCAGGAACAGTGTTGAGAAACCAGTCTCCATTTCCATGCAAAAATTTAGTCATCAAAAATTAGAGGTCACCTGGGAAGTCATGAACCTTGGCAATGCTGTGGTTTTCAGTGTGCTGTCAGAGCCCACTAGAAAAACGCCTTTTTCACACTGAAAAAGAAATCAGATGCTCCCAAACTCACAGAAACAACAAAGGGTTTTGTTTATCATAACCAGACAAGCATTTAAAGTAAAAATTGGTTGCATTTTCTCTTAGTGATGACCTTTACTAAAAAACAAAAATTGAAAGTAGCATAAGTTGAAGACAGTGAAGCTGTTAAGAAAAGAGAGAATATAGCAAATGCTTGATACCTTTTGAGGGGTGGGCTCTAATAGATTTATTTACAGTGATTTAAGACACTATAGAGCCAAACAACTATTCTACTCTTTGGCTGGAGTTTATATCTTCATATGTAAGTGACAGATAGAAGTCCTTCCTTGTACATCAGCTCCCCTGGATCTCATTTCAATTTAGGAATGCCAGCCCTGTCCGCTCTTCTGGTAAGAGAGTAAATGGGAAAGAATAGGGGAAGATTGAGAAATAGGTGAGAGGTATGAAGGAAAGTAATTGAAGTACTGCCCTACATCTGTCAAAAAGAAATAGAACAATTATGTGCTGTGAAGATGAAGAAAATTGTGTACTTAGTAATTTTCTTCCAGCATGCAGGGTCAATATTCTTCAAAGTGTAAATGAGCAGTTTAATGGAGAGAATAAATGAAAGGCCAAGTCCTGCAACACAGCATTATTCTTTCACTTCACCACAACCTGGTTTTAAATGTGGCTGAGTCAGTCCCACACAGATCTACTGGACTGGTACCAACATTTACTGGTAAGGAACCAGATAGTTTCTGTTGCATTCAGTCATTGCCAGCCTTACAGCAAGGAGAAACTGGTGTGATTGGGAATCAAGGCAGTTGCTGCAGTGACTGCCAGCCCCACTTCTGGCCTGTATGGCTGTAGATTCCTGGCAAGAATCTCACCAGGACTGTAAATTGTCATGAAAATGGTTCTGCATGAGAAGCACCCCAACACAAGTCAAGTGGCATGAGCTTTATCTCCTCCTAAAACATATGGTTCACTATATGTTCACTGAGTTTTCATGAAAGTTTTATTGGTGCTGGGATGGTGGAGAATGGCATCTTGAGCCCAGTCCTGGTTTGGGGAGCACATCTAACTTCACACCATTGGAAAAATCCCAGTATGATTTGATTGACCCTGATGATATCTGTCACATGGGAGACTTGCAGAATTAATGACAGTAATTTTTTTTAACTAACACTTGTCTGTCTTTACTTTGAGTTCTGTTTTTCTGCAGTGCAAGCCATGATGAAGTAGCAGGGCTGAGAAGCTTTCGCCTTTGTTTCATGGTGGGAGGGAAGAACAGTGAAGGGGTCAAAGTGGGAACTTGTGGCAAGGGACATTGTGTGGGAGAAAGTATCTGTATAAGTGAAGTTTCTTTAGTTATGTATTTTCTCCTTTTTTTTTTTTCAGTAAGTCTTTAGTAGAAAGATTACAAGACATATTTTGCCACAGCCTTCTATGTTGTTACTTCAAAATATACTGATTTGTTTTTGAACTGGCCACATATTCTTTTATGTTATCTTTCAGTATGATACTGAAGCAACAGACGATTGCCGTGATAGAGTAACTATCATCCTCTGCTCTTCCCTCACTACTTCCATGTCTCTTCCCTTATTTCAGCTGTAGTAGTCATTGGGCTCTCCCACCAGCCAATTTTATTCACTGTAACAATAGAAAACTGTCGTAGGTTTTTCCTGTTTTCTTTCTATCTTAGTGAATTAAACTGGCTTATATCAGACTGGATCTGATGTGTAGAATAGTTGGTACAAAGCCATACCTGTGTTGCAAATCAAGCTCTGAGTGTGTCCTCCTATAGACATTAATGAAATTTTGCCCACTATTTTAAATGGTGGGGTGTTTTTTTCCCAGTGTCTTAGAATTAGAAAACCCTAATTATATCATGTCAACCTTTCTACCCACATCTCAAGAGGCTCCAAATAAATACTCATTTTGTCCTCCTTAGGTCAGAGACATTAGAGAGACTTTGTGCTAAGACAGAAGGAAGGCAAAGGGACTTCTACTGATGTTTCTAATACTCAAATGGCAACATTAGCCATCTTGTAGAGACCCTGGATGCCCACTTTTGGCAGTAATCAATTGCCAGTTGGCCAGACAAGTGATCACTGCATACATGCAGAGAAGCATCTGTGGCTTTTCAATGTGTCTCAGACACTGGGGATTCATGGCACATGTGGAACAGTGGGACTGAGCACAGAGAGCACGTGTGAGAGTGTCTGAGTCCATACATGCAAGCAGCAAAGCTGATTAATGGCAAGACAAGTAAGTGCAGAAGTTTGTTAGTCTTACTGAGCTAATCAACAGAGCTTGTCTCCTAGGCCTCTGCTGGATGTGGTCAGATTTCTATTACTCTGTTCGTGGTAGATGTTGGGTGAGTTCATTCAGTCAATGCAAGCTCCAGTTTGACCTGTATAATATTTACCTGTACCCGTTATCAACATTCAGGATTAGGGTTACTTTGGGGTATAGACAAAGTCTTCGTTATCCTCTTACCTCAAGAGGTTTTTAGCAAGCAAGATGGGAATTAATAGGAACATGTTTTCCTGCCGTTAGGACAGCTTGATAATTTGGCTTGTTGGTAGTAATGATCAAATATTCTTTAAAACATATTTTTTAAAGAAGTGCATGGAAATTCACAGAGCAGGAGCACACCAAGCTATTTGTTCATTGAGAAACAATAAGATGCAGTAAGGTGCCTATTTTGTTATGCAATTGTTGATCATGGCAGAAATTTAGGAAGTATTCCTCTGACAGTATTATGTACAGATAGACTGAAGGAGGAAGAGCTGAGAATGGGTGGGAAAGTGAGTGACCTGAAATTTCACATTACTGTGAAAGCCAGCCTTCACTTTATTCTGTACAAAAGAAAACCAGAGGAATAGGAGCACTGAGATTAGTTTTGGTAATCATCCAGAAAGGATGAAGAGTGTTAAAAAGCTCATAACCCCGTCTCTGAATCATGGCCTCAAAATCCAGTACTTGAGACCTTGCAAGCCTTGAAAACAGGAAAACATTGGTCCTTTCTCATTTTGGGATTTTTTTTAAACACAGAATCATAGAACTTTAAGGTTGGAAAAGACATCTAAGATCAAGTCCAACCTCCTCCCTTTAACTTGTTCAAACTTAAGTGTGTTACAGGACTACCACCACTTTTTATCTGTTAATGATTTCTTCCTTGGACGTAGGCAGCTTTTCTGTTGGAAAAAATGAGAATCATAAAGTCATAGAATTACTTAGGTTGGAAAAGATCATGAAGTTCAACTCTCAACCCAGCACTGCCAAGTCCACCACTAAACCATGTCCCCAAGTGCCACATCTACACATCTTTTAATACCCCCAGGGATGGTAACTCCACTGTTTCCTGGGCAGCCTGTTCCAATGCTTGGCAAACATTTCAGTGAAAAAATTTTTCCTAATATCCAATCTAAATTTCCCCTGCCACAACTTGAGGGCTTTTCCTCTTGTCTATCGCTTGCTAACTGGGAGAAGAGACCAACCCTCACCTGGCTATGTCCTCCTTTCAGGCAGCTGTAGAGAGCAATAAGGCCCTGAATGTCCTTTTCTCTGGGCTTACCACCTGCAGTTCCCTCAGATGCTCCTCATCAGGTTTGTGCTCCAGACCCTTCACAAGTTTTGTTGCCCTTCTCCAGACACACTCCAACTGCTCAATGTATTTTTTGTAGTGAGGGGCCCAAAACTGAACACAGGATTTGAGGGGTGGAAGTATTTTTTTCTTAAAAAGGTAGGCTTTTTCTACAGTGAAATAAAAAACCTTTGCACTTTAGTTCAAAACCCTTCAAATCAGCTCATATGGTGGGAATGGAAACATTCATGTCACCCTTTGGCACCTTTGATGCCACTTAGGTTCAGATCAACATGTGGCATGGAGACCTTTGGAGCTGTGATATATAACTCAGGCATCTTTGCCTTGGGCTCCTTCAGTTTTCCTTCTAGTCCTTTGATAAAGATGTCATAGAGATGATACTTTTATATAAAAATTGTGCAAGTCTCTCCAAGCAGGTAACTCAAGCCAAATTATTTACTTACGCAAATTAAATAAAATACCCTCTTCTTTGGCAGTAATTTCATCCTATCCACAAATGCCTGTCACTTTATGTCCTGATCTGTGAGTCTTGTTTCTACACTGCAAACATGTTGATGCAAAAGTTCCTCCTGACACTATTCAGTCCTGCTTGTTTCAGTCTGTGCTGCATGAAAGAGACATTTTCCAGCACCTGTGTTCTCACTGGTGCCTTCAGCAAAGCCCTGCAGATGAACCATTAGAAATACATGCTGACCTTAACAAAGAAGGAGCCGACATACTTCACTCATAAAACCCAGAGAGCAATCAGACAGCATCCCCGTGACATTCATCACAGCCACTGGCAACAGCCTTTAATTCATCTGGTATTTAACCAGGGTGAAATACCCTGTAGCTATATCATGTTTGTTGGTGTTAGATGAACTCAGCTCATCACCCGCTCACTAAAGTTCAGGATTTAACACCAATCTGTGCTCTTCAGGCAGTTCATCTTCTACACAAAATACTTGTCTCCTCTTTGTCCTTCATTGTATCTTTTATTCACCACAACCTGTTTTTCTGAACTCTCCTCTTCTCACCTCCAACATGTAATTGAGTTCTGTTTCCCTGGATTTGAAAGCATTGCTACATTCTGGCACAAGTCAGAGATGCAGCCCATCAATGACATAATTAAGCCCAGTGATTACAGGTAAATTTTCCAGTTTTCATTGTTAAAAGTTAAAAATATTCAAGCAGTGAAAACTGTGAGTGTGTTTTCAATGTTTGAACACTAAAGTAATGTGGCTGCAGCATCCTTTTAAAAAGATGGATGGGAATGGGAGATAATTAGTAACAATAACTCAGATAATGAATAGCTATGTGTCTCATATGCATTCACTGCTAAGTCTTTAAGGGAATTATTGGACTTCTTGCAGTGTGATTCTGATCAAGAGGAGTCAATGAAAACCAATCAGTCGTTGGGGGCTACAGCAAATCTAGTGGGTATTAAACATGGCCTGGTGCAGTCCTATAGGATGGCCTCCCCTGATTTTATGATACTTACATCCTTCTGCATACAGGATGTGTTCTAATTGACTGCTCTAATGCTGTAAAGTTGGAGAAGTAAAACTTTCTGGATTGAATCCTGGTTCCATTGAAGTCTAGATTCCATTGATTTTAATGAGGCTGTTTTCATGCCCTGTATAAGTCTAGGTACAAACTACGTTATTGTTCAGATAAATTTTTAGGGGGAAAAAAGAATGTACCTTTGAACACTTCACTTATACAGCTCCATCTGCTTTGAATCTAATTAGCTTTCAATATATCTGAAAGACTTTAACAAATATTTTTTCCTTAAAATTAACCATCTGTATAAAAAAAAAATCTCTGAAAATTCTCCTTCCTCCAAAGGCCATCTTCGCCAACTTCATTAGGCTAACTGGAAGCCCTAGACAAGTAATGTCCTTAACCTTGGAAACAAGAATAGGGACAGAATAACTGTATAGAAAACACAAGGAGGAGTTGTGAATCTTACATGAATGATGCTAGAGGCAGAAGAAAACCCACATTGCTCAGAGGTCTGGAAAGATGGTATTATTGCAGGCAAAATCTTTGCATTTATGGATTGGTGTACTCAAATAGTCCTGTGTGTGACACCTACACAAACAAGTTCAAGCTGATTTGAGTCAACAGATATGACTATTTGGTACAATGAACATAGAACAGATAAAGAAGTTCCTTGCTAGTATTGATGCCACTATGATTTTTGCTTTTTCATATATCCCTCTGTTATTCCTCTTATTATACACTTTAATGCAACTTTTATGTATCCCTAATGCTTTTAACCCACATACTTATAATTCCCTAAACCTAATAACTAGCTTAGACCCAAAGTTCTGTTAAGCCAAAAAATTAAACAGCAGAGTTAAGAATCAAAACGCCCCAGACACCAAAGTCCTCTCCCAAATACATCTTGTCAACTAAAATAAACTCATGCAAAAGGAAACATTCCTCAATAGAGGGCTTCTCTTGAGCCTCCCATTGGGGAATCTGTGATAGATATGCTAATATACTAATGTGCAAAGTTCTATAATTGTATACATGAGATGTTTGGCCAAAACATTTTGCCAGTGCACTCCTCCTAGAGTGCATCCAAGAATCCTTAATAAATACCAAAGTAAACCCCTTGTTCCTCTCTAACCGTGTTTAGCTTTTATTCTAAGAACACAAGTTAAGGCATCAGTATCAGTCCTCCGCTGTCTGTATCTTGACCCTTCTCACACTCCAGGATCCAGTGTTTTAATACTGTGATTTCTTCTCAGTCCTGGTGTTCTGAAATGACCCTTTTAAACCTGACTGATGCTGCATAAAACAGTATGGAAAGTATCGTGGGTTTGAAACACACAGGCATTTATTCTCATGTGTGCCTGATAGGTAAATTCAGGATAAGAGAGAAGAACCTTCTTAAAATATCTTTAAATAAAAAGTATGTCTAGAACATGTATTTAGGTCCTGTGGTGTTTCCCAGGTATTTGACAGCATGTATGAATATCTGAAGGCATCACTCACATTAATGAGTGGGATATGATTGCAATGAAAGATGCCGTTTTCATGGAGATTTAGTGTAGTAAAGTGTTGAGTGAAACAATGAAAAACCCTAAAATGTCACAGCACCATTTTGGAGTGTCCGAAGCTGTACTTGACATTTAAACCAGAACTGATGCTGGAGTTTCATTTTTAAGAACCAGGACACAGAATGTTAGAAGGAGTTTGTGTAGGTGGTTCATTGGAAGTTTTCATTAAGATCAGCTTCACAACTGTCCTGCTTTTTCTTTGTATTGAGAGGCAAATTGTGTGGTTCTGCAATACCAAGAATTATGGGTGATCTATGAGTTTGTAGGATATTACAAGAGATACCAACAAAAGAGATAATCATTATACTGCTCATTCTTATTGTGATTATAGTCATAACATTTATTCCATGTTATGATGGACTGACACGTAACATTTGCCATTAATTGCTTCTATTTCACCGTTCTCCAGCTTTGCTGTTGTAGCTGCTCTGAGTTTTCTCCCACACAGATCAGTCTGTAGGTCCAGTCATTGCAATGGTGCAGAAAAGCCTCCAGTCCCTGCTCTCATCACACACACATACACACAGATCCAGCAAATTGCAGTGCTGGTCAGGGATGTTACCCCTCTGCCTGTCTGCTCCAGTGCAGAACACTGAACAATGCCAGCCCCCCCATTTCAGTGTGCAGCCACACAGTCCAGCTTGGCAGCGCGCATCCCGCTGCAGCTGGCCCTGAGCAGGCAGCGCTGTCACTGCTGCCACATCAGCTCTGATCTAGTCTGATTCAGCCTGCTGCTACCGAGTCACTCGAGGGGATCCTTGTGGGGATACCAAAGCAAAAACATTTTTTTGCTTCTAGGATGAATATTTCTATTTTGGACACCGGGATCTCTCCTTTCCTCTTGTGGGATTTGAAGCAAAGACCACTAGCAGTTGTACCACCTGCTGTATGGAGCTGCTGGAGGGTGTCATCTCCCCAGATCCCCTTTTGTGCAGTTCTACTTTCAGTCTGCTATAATATATATATACACACCAGACATGTTCTCACAAAATACTAGGGCTAATTACAAAAAAGCAACACTTTACTTCATGCAAAGAAGGTTGGCCAGGTCATTCCATTATTGAGGATGCACTCTTTTTCACCCAGGTGCAGCACATTAATAAATTTTGCCCAAATGCCAGACACGTGATGTCTCCTACATTCTTGCAAAATATCCTGCATTTCTTTCCACTGTACTGGAATGCTGAGCAACAGCAACAGCAGCAGCATGAAGCTACCAAGGTGAAAACGACTCAAGAAAGCTGAAGCTAACACAGCATAGCTGCTTCCCAATATCAAAACATAAGTAGATTAAATTGACAGTTGCCTAAGTTTCCTTATTTTTGATGCAGACCTCATCCCTGGTACTACATTAGTTGTTGAGCATTTTACAGTGGCAGAAAAAAAGTTGGAACATGCCACTTCAAAAATTAGTAATTTGTAAGTTTAAACTTTAGACATTCTCCTTCAAATTGTGATCCTGTTAAAATATCAGGGCAAGGGAATTGGATTTGGTCATTCTGTTACCTTTTTGTTTGGTGGTAAACAAGTTGGTATGCGTGACTTAACTGTTCAAACTTTGTTTTTCCCAGATGGATGTGCCTCCAAGGGTGGACATTGCCTTTGAATTAGATTTCGCAATTGTCACTGGCTGCATCCTTGATTACTGAAATTAAGAATGGCTCAGACTCTTATCTAAGTAGAGCAGGGTGGAGAGCTAGGTAAATGTTTTTTCTCTTGGTCTATCTCCATGGTGGGACAGGGAGGGGTTTGTTTGCCTAATCAACCTGTGATCTGAGGGTTTGTTTTGCAAAGGAGCATGTGGGGCTGGTGTCCTTGGGTTCCCAAGCCTGAGGCAGTAGTTCTGGGAAAATGTAATTGGGGCCATCCTTATTATTTATAAAGAGGACATAGAACTTTTCTTTTTCTTTCTATAACCAAAGCCAGTCAGGCAGCAAAGCAAAAGTAAGTCAGAAATAAGTATTGCATTTCTAACTGTGTGCAGTAAAAACCAGCCAAACAACCCCAAATATAGTCCAGTTCAACCCTTGTTTTATGTCACCATGTTGTTCTTGCTCTTCCTCTTCTCAAAATGACAGTTCTGGGATCTTGATGTCAACCTGTGGAAGAGTGATTGCCAGACAGAGCATCTGGCTGCTTGTGTGAGTCCTGAGGCAGTCGGTTGCATTGGGGGCCATGGAGTTGCCTCTGGCTCTAGCATGATTCTGTGAGTTGCTTGATGGGACTTAGTGGCAGCTCTGCCCTGCTGCATGCTGCCTTTTTTTGACTTTCCCATCTGAGTCAGTTTGCACTTCTTAATTATTTTTGTAGTGACCATTCCCTTTAGGAGGTATTGCCCTTCCTTTCCAGCCTTTTCTGTTCCTACAGCTGGGTGCAGGAAGAGCAATGCTGTAAACAACATAGTTAACCTGCTGAGGGGCACAGCCTTTCCCAGTGCTATGTCTGATAGAATTACTTTGTTTTGCCTTCACTTTGCAACTTAAAGCACAATACTTACGGCTCCTTCTGGTCTGAAGAAATTCTGAGAAACATGAGTTTACACACAGGAGTAAGGATATGGATGTTGAAGGCATGAAACTGGGGAGTTTTTTGTACAGTTAATGCAGGAGGATTTAAGGATTTGACTCCTGAAGAGGCTTTAATTGCTAGCAAGGCCAGAAGAAGAAAACACTTGGTGTGTGCCCCGACATCTACAGATCTGGTGTGGGAGTGGTACACAGCACTGTGCAGAACTGAGCCCCTCAGGTCTCAGGGCTGGATACTGCCCATACATGCACACTGGCACAGAATTAAACACAGCCCTTCCTTTTAGTAACTAATGTACAACAGTTGTAGATGCTAATTAGATTCATGTCAACAATTTATCTTTCACTTATAGGTCCTAGATACAAGAACAGGTCCAAGAACAGAAATTTTAATTCCCTTCCCCATCCAGCCTGAGCCATTTCCTAGATCAGAGCCATTAAAACTGCAACTGCGCAAGGAGAATATGTAACTCAATTACAGGCGAGAAGAATGTACCCAGCTGCAACTGATGTGGGAATTGGGCATGGCTGCTGCAAATCACTGTGGAATTATACAAGCTGGCATTAAACAAGCAGCAGGGCAAATTAGCCCTGTGCTGAGCTGCATGCTGCTGTGCTTACACAGCTACTGAGTTAACATGTCTAAATGCAGCTCAGCCATCTCTACATATTGCTGCATTTTGCTTGGAGCTAAATCCAGTGGGGACCAAAGAATAGGAATTCCTTAAAATATCTGGTCTGCTTTTCTGCAAGTTTAGTGTCTTCTCTCATCTCAAAGCCCAAGGGACTATTCTGAAGCAGGAGAAAGTCCTGTTTGTAATTAACCATCCCTGGCTTGTGTCCCCAAGGCCACTTTTCTGCAGACTAATTCCCTGGAGCTAGACCCAAACAGTACTGCATTTGTGCTTTGAGATGGGGCATGCTGTGGTTGCAAATCCTGTGTTTTTAATTGCTAGAGGCCATGCAGCTCTGCCCCATGAGTCACTGCATGGGACCCAGGAAGAGGCAAGAATTTCTTGGCCTAGATTCAATTCCATGCAGTGAGACTGGTACTTGCAGAGAGCACAAAAGGTGTACAAGAGACAGCTGGGAAAAGGTAAGGGATGCAGAAGAGAAAAAGAGTTTACAGAAAGCAACACCTTTATAAAAATAAGCAAAGTACCAAAATAAAACAGAGTAGTATGTACTTTTAACAAGAAGTACATAAACTAAGAGGGCACCCATTTTCCTTCAGAGAATACCTACCTTTTCATAATGCATAGCCTTGATATCTCTTTTTTGGCAGTGAAACAGAGATGTACTGCACCTTTTTCAGAAATTATACTCAAAACACTAAAAGTTGGATCTTCCAATTATGTGTAGACCAGCAGAGCCTGTTTGGTAGAAGTCACAACTATCATTAAAAGTCTATTAATAGCCAAGCTTCTTGTCCTGCTGTAATTAGGATTGTGTGATTTTTCTGTTTTGCTCTTTTCTCAAAAATCAGTTATTCCAGTTATAAAGGTCAAAATATAAAAGAAGAGCTAATGGTCTTTCTGTATTATGGTAATTGCTGGCAAGATGCTTGAAGCTTAGATATACAAAGACTTTTTTAGGCAGCTACTCTGGGGTGGCCTTAAAAAATGTATTTTGCAAAAGCTCACAGCTTCTTTGTCAAATGCTTCGTTTTCATACAATTTTTGACTGAGCAGAGAAAGACCATCTTTAAGAGGCTAGATTGCCCATCTGGGGTCAGTGCAAAAGAATGGAACAGATTTTTTTATAATTATTTATAAGATGTCTGCTTTCATAATGCTATTCCTTGAGTGTCAGACGACCTCAGGGGCCCTTGGCCACCCCCCTCCATGTGTTGGTCATCAGTAATGATTCATTCCTTGAAAAGCATGGAGCAACTCTTAAATCCATGTATGTTGCCCTCCCTCCCCATGTTGTTCATCTTCTTTTGGTATGCTCCAAGAAAACTGCTAAGGACATGAAATTTAAGACTTGAGGGTGTCAGGAGCACAGCATCTCTTCAGGTGTCCCTACAGCTCAGATGCTGTTTTCAATGGAAACGTCACTGACAATGTATTTATAAAGTTTATTAGATCCTGCAGCCCCACCCTGCCAAAAAGCTCCTCACAGGTGCACTCTGGGCACTGATGTTACCTCACTCACAGTGTAGTGACTGCTCCCTTCTGCCATAATTATTATTCATAGTTTGGTAACTCTAGTGGCCCCAGTCATTGTGCAAGGTGCTGCACAAATCCTTAGGGTTTATCTAGAAAACATTTTACATTCCTAGTTTAAATGGCTTGGCTGATTGACTGATAGTGTAACAATATACTAGGTTGGACAGACCATTGATCCTCATTCCAGGACTCAAATGTTATTGTCTCTCTTTACATTTACTGTAAATGCTTCAGAAATGTTTGTGCTCTGAGGGGGCAGGGGGAGGGAAGTGCAGTGTCTATCTCTTTCAAATATATTGGGAACAACAATCTCAGCTAAAAATGTAATCTAAACTGCCAACCTAGCTGTATCTTCCAAGGACTGATAAGGTTTATAGTCTAAAACCACAGTGAAAGGTCCTCTTGCAAGACCACCTAAAGTAGTTTAAGCATCATCACCTCACCTCTTCGTTAAAACACTGAATTTGAACAAGCAACTGCACCAGCACTCCTGTTCCACAATGCCAGCAGAACCAGGTTCATTTAAAGAGCCTCTGTCCTCAGTAACTTCTGGAATTCCTACATTTACACTTGCAAGAGAACATTGCACTATGGCTGGGACAGACAAGACAGGATAAGAAACAGCCACAAAATGACTGGTGGTTTTGCCTTGGCTTTTGACCATGGCTCCTAAAACTAGTAAATAAGATGTTGCTTCCTAAAACTAGTAATTAAGATGTTCCAAGAATCTAAAGCAGGTTCCCTGTAAGAGAGGAAAGAGCTGCTTGCTGAACACATGCTGGTGAATGGCACCTGCCTACAGTAGGTGAATGAAGGTGGAACTTTTGGCATTTTGTCCATTATGAAGTGGTAGCAAGTTAAACACCAGATGAATGTGTCAGACTGGTCTATATATGCCTTTGCAGCTAGAACTGTAAATACTTTAAACTGCAGTCTGCTCTGTACTCTGCTTGGAGTGGATAAATGCATTGCTTTGGCTGTACCATATTCCAGCTGATCTACAGAAAAACAGGGACAGACAATCCCACCCAGGGGCTGACCTGTAACAAGGACCTGTTGAAAACTTCCCATCAAGTTCCCAACTTTTTTATTAAAGGTGTTTTGGCTGGTTGATGATGTCTGAAGATCTCTTGAAACCTGTCTTTTTCATAGAGCAGAAAGGCTTGTTCACAATTCTTGGCAAAGACAGCACATGCTGTCAGCTAATTATTGGAGAGTGCTTCTTATGGAGCTCCTCTCTCTGGAGATAGAGGTCAATTTGGAAGGGAATGGGTAGGCAAAGAGGGTGAATGCTTGTCAAGAAAGACTGAGATTCACAGGAAAATGCATTTTTTTCTGAAACCTGGAGATGATGTGACATTTGGTCAAGTTGGAAGTGCATTTTCTATCAGGAGGCCTACTGACTGTATAGGTCAGCAAGTCGGGAACAGGGGTATCTGATTCAATGTGGTGCCACAACCTGGCTTTACACAGAACTGAAGTCATACATGCTATCTTCTCTCTTTTCTGGCTGCTCTGTTCTTTGGCTCCCTTCTGCAGTGCACTGTGGAGGAAGGCACATGGAGTTCCATGTGGAAGCACCTTCAGGGCACAGCAGCAGAAATTTGAAATAAATGCACCACTAGAGGGCATCTGCTCGTTCTCACAGCTGGAATGGAATCCTGTTCACAACTGCAGAATGCTAGCACAGCATTTACAGCTAAAGGTATACGGTCCCGAAGCTCAGAGCCTTCCACATTTAATTTTTTTAAATTTTCTTTAATGAACGCATCCTCGTCCTTTGTGTCCTCAAAAGAAGAATACACTGAAGTGTGTTAATAAGCAAAGTTTAGGATGGTATATCAAGTTCTGCAAGTAACCAAGGTATAAAGTTTGACAAAAATTATACTGAATGAACAGGAATGAATGTTTGCTTATTTTCCTGCAGGCTCAGAGAGAGCAAATGGGCTTTCAGAGAAGGAGGGGGAGGCACTCAGTTTGCCTAGTGCCCCTATAAATACACTTGGAATTAATCTACGGAGAGATGCTGAAGGAAGTCAGGAGAACTATCTAATACTAAGGCCTTTTTTTTTGCTATGCTTTAATTCTTCCTGAGAACTAAAGAATTACGTATATTTATAAATTTTAATTTAGGTGTGCTCACTTGGGTTTGGTTGATTGCCTTTGTTTTTCTAAGTACTGCATGTGGCTGTGGCTTCACCATGGGTTTTATGAACCCTGGGGACTCATGTGGTAGCTGCAGAGCAGTCTCTAAGCCACACTGCAGCAGGAAGATGTGCACACAACTGGCTGGAGGTTAGTCGGACACAGCCTACAACACATCCATGTGGCTATTGATTCACCCACGTTCAGCTGTTTTCCCTTGTGTGTAGACTTTCTCTTCTCATCTCTGAAAGAACTCCCAGCACAAGGTACCTCAGTCCTCTTCAATGCCACCATCTGCAAAGAGAAGGGAAAAGAATTTTATTTCAGCTCTAAAATAGAACTTCAATGGTCTCCATTTGACAGATCTGATTCCATGTTGAAGACAATCCAAACCTTCCTGTCCAGTGCTCTCCAGGCTTTTTTTCTGCAGTTAAGGGGTGATAGTTCTGCATTAGTGCAGGCTAATCCTCATCCCTTCCTCCACTCTTTCTGAGCAGAAGCCCTCAGACGTGCCATACTGTGTGTAGCGGTTTCACATTCACTTGCTCGCCTGCTCACACCAGGCGAGAGTGTAGTGTAGTGGTTTTATGAGAATAAGGATTAAGAGAAATGCAAAACAGGCCTAAACTTCAAAGATAAAAATAGTTTATTAACAAAAGACAACAAAATCAAAATCAACCCCCAGGTGGTTTCTTCTTCCTCCCCCCAGCCCCTCACCCATGATGGTTCCTTTCTCCCACCTCATTTATCTTCCTTTACCACCATCCTTCTCACCAACAACACGGAGAAACAAACTTAGAAAACCCCTGGTCAATTTACCACTCTTGAAATAGGCTTTCATCAGTCCAATTGGAAGAAGAGTCTCTCTTGTCTCACCATGGAGATTTTTCCCACAAGAAGCACAAGTCTCTTGTAGAATCCATATCACTGTGAACTCCCGCCCAGAAAGGATATTAGTTCACA
>VZTR01022642.1:152838-186385 GCA_013400775.1 Chaetops frenatus | reverse complement strand
CCGGCCGCAGCCCCGGCACGGCCCCCAGGCCCTGGGTCCCGGAGCGGCCGGCCTGGGCCACGCCGGAGTTACCTCCACCGCGGGCGGAAATCAAAAAGGGCTTCAAACTTCCCGCTCCTAAAAATGTAAGCTTCGCAAAGACGCCCCTAATATTCAATGGCTACATGGAGTGCCCATCTTAAAATTAGCCAATCCGTGGGCTCCTCACCTCTGCTGGAAACTGTGCCCCGGTGGAAGTAGAAAAACAAAGAACCCCCCCCAGGAAGGAGAAAAAAAGTTGTTGTCCTTTAAACCACAACACTGTGCCAAATCCTTTACAGTGGTTTTATGATGAGACTTAGTATCTGCTGGAGATTCTGAGATGTGAACTCCTTTCACAGAGGGCTTGACCTGAATTCCCTGAAGAGTCTTGTCCTTTTACTCACTGAGCTCCCTCTTTTTGTACTCTAATCAAATCCTAAATCCTCTGAAGTGAAAAAATGCACATTTTGTTTTGAATGACTGTCTGAAGCTGAATGCTTCTCACGACCAGCAAGGCCTATGAAACAAATATTTATTAAGGATGAGTGATTTCTCACACTTATTCTATCCTAGACTGCCGACTTGGTCCACCTGGGTTTCAGAACTGAGATATCACATTTCCCACATCTCATGCCTTCTCTATACTTGCCTTGCATTATTTATTAAGGCACTGAGTGCTTCTGGGGTTTGCTGTCAGGCAGGGTCAGACTCCTTTGGGCTCACCTCTGCTGTGGCAGTGTTGGAAGACTGCTGCACCAACTAGTTTATTGAGCAGACTCATCCTGCAGCTGGTGCTGCAAATGGGAATTTAAAAGCTACCTACTGAGTTCTCTGAAGAAACTTAGAAGAAATTGGGGATCAAAGCAGAAGTGAGAATTTGGGGTTTCTGACTCCACAGGAAGATAAGTAGATTAATTGGTGTTCCTTCAGAGTTGTTTCAGCTATCAATTCTTTCAGGGCAAGCAAGGTTGCGATATCCCTGCTGGCAGTAACACTCTTAATGACTGAGTTGATCAAATCAGTGCCATCCATTTGGACCTTTCTTGCCAGGGCTTGTTAAAGGGTTCCAGCAACTTTTCCATCAAGTGGCTTACCAAACTGACTCGACGGGGGGAAGGGGCTGGGGGGGGAATGCTATTTAATATTAAAGATTTGTTTCTATTTCTAAACTGCTAGTCCGATGCCCCCTCTGAATCATTCCAGATCAAACATGTATGTAGTTAACTAAGGCTCTAATTTGGAAATTTGTTGTGCTACCTTTTGTCCCAGTGAAAGAAGAGTTATAGTGGCATAGCCTGTGTGGACACTTTATTTTCCCTACAAGTGTGAAATTTCTGTAACTTAGGAGGAACAGTGGCTGATTACAAGAGGAGAAAAGCATAAACAGACATTAGTGACTTGGGGAAGAAAGTTCTATGAAAGATTACAGAGCTGTTAATTTTCATGGTGTTTCTTTACTTTCCAGGCGTGGCCCAAATCTCCCTGAGATGGTGAGGAGTGTGAGTTCTCCATTAAAGCCAGTGTTTGGATGAGACCATAAACTACTGCTAGAGGCAACAGGAGATGCATATACGTGTGGTTCATCCTTGGACTGCAGAAGAGGGGCAGACACTTTCTAGATCTTGCAATTCAAGTTTAATATTTTAAAATTCTGGGTCACTTCATTAATTAAAAAGTTATGTTTTTAAATTTGTTTCTAATCAAATGCACTGTGGCACTGGGAGCTGGAGTGTTTTTTTGTCTGAAGCCTATATCATCCGTCAAAACGTGCTTCATGAAAACAGCTGGATCTCATGTTTGAGTCTTCATAACTGAAGTGAATGTTTAGACTTTCTTTTTCCATCAAATGTGTGATTTAACAGTGCAGTGGTGGAAGAATCTAGGACAGTTTCTGAATTGCAGATTTCTGTACTAGCCACCTGAGAAGCAGGAAGAAAAAGAAGTAACAGACTGCTGGCAGAAAAGTACAATGCTGCTACAATAAGGGTACACCATATTCCATTTGATGGACAGCAGTGCCTATTCCCATAGAAAAGGGCTGGGATTCATATGGATTAATTCCTCGTGAAATGTGCATAGAAATACAAGTATTCTCTTCTCAAACATGTTGGTTGCCATTCTGTTTTCTTCTAGTCACTTACTAATATTAGAAGGTGAAACCAAAGTTGCAGGAAAGACAATGTGTTTGAAAAAAAATTAAGCCTCTGCAGGTACATCCTGCAGTCTTTCCTCCTGCAAAGCTTCCCATAGCCCTGTGTGTGTCTGTGTGCATGCCCACACACGTGGGTTCCCATTTGCTACAAATGGCTCTTTCCTTTTTCTTCAGGATCTGTCAGAATGAGCATCTGTACAATGTTCAGCTCTGCGCTTGACTGAAAGCTTGAGAAGTTAAAAGCTTTTAGAACAGTCTCAAAAAAAAAAAAAATAACAACATGCACATATAACTAAAAACACATGAGAGGTGAGAAAGAGAGAACTAATGCAGGATGCAGTAACATTTGGAACCCTTCTCTCTTTTTTAGCAGTATCAGAGAGGCTCAGCAAGAAAGGGACCCCTGGAATCCACAGGGTCCCTCTCAGAAACACAGCAACAGCTGAACAGTGCAAGAGAGCTGAGGCTTCAGGGAAAACCTCCATGAAAAATAAAAGGAAGGGAAAGATAAAAAAAACTGGGTTTTGTTTTTTTTTAGATCTGTACAGATGTAGTGACAGTTTGATGAGTCCTTCTGCTTTTTTTGCTTTCACGCAAATTGATAGCCTGCTCTTGGGAAAGGTCCACAGTGCTTGTGAGCATCCTATTGTCTGCTTGAAGTTACAAACTGATTGGACAAGCTAAGAAAAGCAGCATTGTGAAAGAGTGAGAAGGTGTTTGACAATGTCAGGAATTCTGTTGCTGGTGGCACACGCAGTTAGAACTAAGGCTCATAGGCAAATTCATAGCATTAAGCAAAATTGCAGTGGAACCAATGTAATGCCAGTGCCAAACACTCAAAAAGACACTAAGTTCTGCCTCACAGGGTCATGACAGTATTATAATACTGCATGGCTTTTTCAGGCAACGATGTGCTGTTTTGATTTGCTTTCTGGTTTTTTAACTGCTGTGGGTTGTGTTCTCACGGTTTGCCCTGCAACCACAGGGATACTTTTTGTATTCTTTAGATGAAAACTGTTCCTTCAGCTTCTTCAAGAAGAAAATTGAGAGTGTGGCCTTTAAGAGAATGATCCAATGTGACAAGTGTTGCAGTAAAGTCACAAACAGTGAATCAATTTTATTACGATGATTTGGCTTCTTATGGATAAGAGCACTGTTGCTCTTCTGCTTTGCTTGCTCTCTAAGGCCTTGTGTGTACAAACCCTGCCTTCCTCTGTCATACCAGCTCTTCTCTGACCCCAAAAAGGACAGCTAGACTTCTCTGGCATGGTTAGCTAGTGTTGCCTCTCTTGCCTTTCTGCCTGTCAATATGAGAATAGATTCACTGCAGCATTAATGTGGATGAACATCTGAGCTTAAGCTGTTGTAGAGGGTGAGCAGTCACAGTGCAACACCAGTTACAGGCACTGTGAGGGCGTATGAGGATTTGTCCCCTGAAATTTATGAGTGTGGTGAGCTGAAGAGCTCTGTGATCCTTTCCTAGTCCATTGTGAAAGGGTTTCTCTTTCCTTCCCATCTCATCACAGAATGCTACGGAAGATGTCAGAGAACTACTGACTACATGGAATGATTTTGTGTTCATTTTAAAGTGAGAGGGTCAAGACATCCCTTACTGAAGGTTTTACTTGTGAGTTCACCCCCTAGGGTAGTCCAGAGAGGTAATTACCCTGAAGGATCCCAGGTGTAAACTGGTAGTAGCTTTCTTGGCAAGGGAACATGCAAAGTTAGAGAGTGCGAGTTAATTCTGCAGCTAATACGTGCGCCTGTGAAAAAGTGGTGGTGACCATATTTTACACTTTATTTATGTGGCTTCTCTGTTGGGGGATTACTGTACTAGTAGCAGAATGGTGAGAAATTCATAGGGAAATACCTTGGTTGGTTGGGCTTGAGTACTTTGAACCTGGCTGTACATCAAAGTACCTTCACTTGAGTGTTTTTGTCCAGAGCATGCAGGGTCTGAACTTCCATTGTCCTGAAACAAAAACAGTTTTTTACTCCTATGACAAATAAATAAAAGAGGGTGTAAGACAGGACTGCTCTCATGTGGTAGAATTTCACACCCACAGGTGTGACAGGTATAAGTGACTGTAAAAGATGCAGGACCAGGGAAAACAAGGCTGGTTGTTATTAGGTCAAAGCTACAACCCCTGTCAAGGCTCGGAGCTTGTCTCCCCTTGAAAACATTAACTGCTAGAAGTGTACAATAAAACCTCAGTGGAAACTCAGCTTATGTAAGCAAAAGATTTCCATTAAAAAATAGTGTCTTTGCAAGAGTTCAGTTTTACACATAAAGTAAGAATGAGTTTGGTTTGGGCACATGGAGTGATGGCCCATCCTGATCAAGTAAAATAATTTGAGGCCATGAATTAATCTGCTATTAGATTGCTCCTATAAGCTCTCTAGGGGTTGAGAGTGCAGGGTATGACTGGCAGTTTTCTAGTACAGAAGATAGATGAAGTATAGATAATGTTTGCAAGAGAGTTCCTTTAGGATTGTAGATGCCCACATTAAATTAAATAAGATATGATGATAAAAGGTTGGAAGTTTTGCCCTTTTATTTTCTAGCTTTTTGCTGATGTGGGTTTTTCAACTCTGAGCCAGCACAGGACAGCAGGAAAGCCTTTCAGAGGAGCCCAGACACATTTTCTTTAGCCTGTGTAGATAAGACATCAGAGTAAGGCTTGCTGTATTTTGATTGCAGTACAGCAGTCTGAAAGTTCACAAGGTGAGGAGCACTTCTCACCAAGAATATACACTGCAAACTGTATTTAGAAATAACATTTTTAATTAAAAACAGCATTTCTGATCCTGTTGGCAGTAGCTATGGGGCATAAGTGAGGATAAATAATTTGACAGGAGATGTTTGGAATCTTGATGCAAGAGACTGCAAACCAATCTCAAGCCTGCTTGAATAATCAAATTAAGAACTTCCCTTCTTAGGCATACATTTCTGAAGTGGCACGCGCAGGTCTCAGGTCTGGCACAGAGCACTCATTGTTGCCAGTAACAGCTGACATCAAGGACTTTCCTGTTATGAAAATTTGTAAAGATGCAAACACAGACCCTTTGTGTAGATCCTGGCTGTAGTTTCACAATATACCATTTTTGATGGCACAACCATCTTTAAAAGTTCTGGTTCTTTCTGGTTCCCAGAGCTTGTTCCTGTCTTTGTGCTACAGTTTTCTATCTGCTGTGTTGCTGCACTGCTTTAAGATCCAGGACAAAAACAAACCAAATGCTTTTATTTTTTGTTGGGATTATTCTACTCATCTAATTTGCAGCACAGCCCCCTACACAGTGATGTGTGGCAAACTGAGGCATGAAGGTGGCAATACATCCTTAAGACATATATTAGAAGTGGGATTGGATGTGGGTGGGATCACGTTCCACCAGCTTTGTGATGGAGGCAGGGTCTTGTATGACTGCACAGTGTTGGGGAAAGTCTGTCATTGCAAGTACCACCATAATCTCCTTGGCTCTAGGGCTTGCAACACCAGCCCTGGAAACCACTGCATAGGAATGCCTTGCTTGGCCATACTCAGCCGCAACCCCAATCTATCCATTCTGAGAAAATGGACATTGGATCCACTGCTTTTTTGTGCTCTTTCTGTGAATTTAAGGACCCATGGGTTGCCAGGCCCTTCCTAGTATAGCTCTTGCTTCTGTTGGGCTCACAGCATCACCTCCAATGGAAGCGATGGTACTTCAGCTATGGGCACTGCAGTCATTACTGCCTTGAAGGGTTGCAGCCCAGCTTTGGGCATTGCCTGCACTGAACTTACTACACAGAGCCTCACACTGTAAAAAACTGTGGACCTGGGTGGGATTTGAGGCAGAGACTCATGCAATGTGGGAGTGGACCAGCCTGTGGCTGGAGCTTGTGTCGCTTGTAGTGACCAGTGGAAAGTAAGGGACCAGGACAAGAATCTCTGCCCCATCCGCTGAGGCATGTGGCTCATCATCTTCCTGTGCTCTAAGGAGGTTTGGACAGGAAGCAGAGGGGTATTTCTCTGGTGTGATGCAACACCAGAGGGAGTGGGAATTCTTGGGGAAAGGGCTCGTCCAAGTCCCAGTCACTTATCCCACATACCCCAGCCAGTGCAGGGGGGTAGGGAGACATCAGGATCAGGCTCTTCCACCAGTGTCACTGACCAAACACATGTGATACAGCCCTCAGCCCCTGCTCCCCGCCACAGCCCCTTTAATGAAGGGATCTTTGCTTGCTCACCCTCCCAACGCCTGGATGCTCACTTGGTGACTTCACTGCCCTGGTACCCAAGTACCTGGCAGCAGGCATGCACCCTCTGGTCTGTGTCCCAAGAAAGGGCCATCCAGACTTCCCTGTGCATCAGGCAGGCAGCTCCAGAAGGAAAAGACATTATAGATCCTCGGCAGTGTGACTGCAGCTTATTTTAGCGCTGCTGGTTTGTCTCGTCACTTGTCACACACCACAGAGCATGATGAAAACGAGAAAGCAAGCTGAGTGCAGTAAGTAAAGGCAGTAAAGCAGGATCTTGCACATTGAACTTGCTTTCGCACTGATCCTAGTCCATCTTGCCTTGCCAAAACTAAAGAAAAAAACAATGCTAAGTGGCTCTGAATGAGCTACCAGTGTTTTGTTTCTACAGAGATTTTAATCTCTAATGGGACATGCAGCATTAGGAAGGGGTAAAGTAAATGGCCCCCAGTTTAAAGGCATTTTTGGCTCTTTTTTCATCGCTCACTCCAGCAGTATTCACCAGTGGAATAACTTGGGTCTGCTGCTCTCATTCAGTGTCACCATCTTTATTGAGTATTCATCTCACTCCTGTCACTGTAAATTAGAGGCAGGTTTATTCCATTCAGCTTCCTATGCCTGATTCAGAATAGCTACAAGAGTCACAGAGAAATCTGAAGCTCTCTTAGCTCCTTTGGAGTGTGTCACCATAAATCATGCCAGCTAAAAGGCCATATGCCACTTTGTGCTACACTCTCTCAGTTAATAAAATGCATTAGGTCTTAATGCCTTGGGGCAAAAGGATGAGTCTAATGGATCATGCTTTATCTATTTCAAGACACCAGGTAAACTGATAGTTCTGCGTTAATGATGACTCTTTTAACTTAGTTCACACTAAAGAGCCACTGAAGAAAGTTACAATATTTGTCATGGGTGTTCAATGCCTTCAGCCACTGCCTCAAAATGCATAAGAAAGGAGGAAAGTAAGTTAAAAATCACCACATTTTGCAAATGCATAAGCAAGACATGTTCCATGCATTATTACAAACCTCAGAGGAGTGATTCCCTTGGGTTTTTTAAGCCTTTCACATTCACCTTTTCTAACCACCCTTGGACAGGGTAGAAAAGTTATTTCATTGAGAAGATCAAAAGAGGACCAAAATCACCATTTAATCACAGGATTTGAAAAATCATTACTAACAGATAACTTCTAAACTCACCAATTAATACCAAAGATAAAAATTGCAAGGTTCGGAAAAACTGATAACATAAATAATTTTTACATTTTTATTCTGAAAGGCTATCGGGGCAGACCTCATTTGTGTTGGATGCTATAAAAATATAAAAGAAGGCTGTTGACAAATTTAAAGATTCTCCTAAAAGAGGTAGAAAACATTGGTTTTGGCATCATTTAAGGAGCTCTCTATTAGCACAAGAAAGGCAGTCCAGTGTACAGACGTGTTCACAGATAAGATTTCTCTTTTTATACTTTATGCACTTCTTACACTTTGCACATAAGGCAAAGTGAAAATTAATGTAGGTTCTCCTGACAGATTTAAACAATTATCTTTCTTACAGCAATAAGCTCATTTTATCACTGAACTGTTAACCAAAATAAAGGACAGAGAACAATTAAATCATTCATCTCAATTTAGGGTCCTAATGCACACCCATGGTCAGAAGAGCCCAAGTCCTTAATTTTCATCAGCACTCAGTTTTAAATGGTTTAATGCTGCCTCTGGTTGTCAAGTGCTAAAATATGAATCTTCACACTTGTGAGTCACTGATGTAACTAAAGTGTGACTTTGGCATCAGAGAGTTTCCTGGGAGTAATGCAAGCTGGGGCCATGAAAACATCTGAGTCATGATTTCCGGGGTAATTCTAGCCCACCTTTGTCAAAACTGAACAAACTCCCACCTTCTCCCTCTTTGCCTCACCAGCAACCCCCAGCAGCCCTCTTTGGTGGTGACTGGGTGGTTGACAACTCGATTTTGGGCTTTTTGTCAGAGTGAAAATTACTCACTGCTCCTGCCTCTTCTGACAGCATCAACACTGGCTTCCATAAAGGCGTTAAAACACTTGTCTTCCTCAGATAGGCAAATTCCTCTTGACAGAACATCCTCAACTAGTGGATGTACAGGTGAGTGGGAATAGGAACAGGTACAGTTTTGCTTCAGGTCTTAGGCCTGATAGCTGTGAACACCTTGAGTCTCACACTCCCCCAGCTAGATGCGTGATGCAAACGGCTGTAGCTACAGCCTCAGCTGGATATTTTTAGAAGCAAATGTCTGTAAATAGGAAAAGATGGAAGCTCTAAATCAGTAGACCAAAAATATTGTCTCTGGTGTCAGTGTAATGGGCTAACTACTCATTTTTTCCCATCAATAGAGAAGAAAATGAGGGGATACTTTGTCACATTGAAACAAACAATAAAAATATCTTTCTTCTATGCTCTGCAAATTTAGAAAAAAATTCGTCAGTAAAGTCGGAGGAAATGGCTTTCCTTTCTTTTGATTTTCTCACCTCATATTCTGGAGTCTTCTTGGATTTTCTGGGTTAGATAGATGGTTATCTAGGCTTTGTGATGGGTTTTTCTTTGCATTATAGGTGTGGAAAACAAATCACAAGGAGGAAGGAGATTGGAAGTCTAGCTGCAAGAAAGTGGATATTGTCTTCCCAATGGTCTCTTAAGCCTCACAATTGGCATGCAGCACATCCTTAGCTGTGCACACTTTCTCTAGAAAATAATTTTTCTGGAACAACTGCTGTTAGCAACAACTGGGACTGAAGCCCTGAGGTCCTGCCTGTCAGCAGAGGGAACCTGGGACCACAACTTCCTTGGGAGTCATGGCACTTCTGGCCCAGGAGACAACAAGAGCAGACAACAGCACCCCATTTTCCCACTCCTTCCAGCAAATCACGAGTTCCTTAAGGGGTTACTCACCCAGATGCCTTCACTAGCTCTCACTGAAAGTTTTCCTTTGGAAAGGTGGATTTGAAATGTTCACTCTGACTGGCACTCTTGTGTTCAAGCTCTTTCTTGCAGAGCTGTGGCTGTAGCCTGGCAAATTAATGTTCCTATCAAGTATGACATTTAGGAAGGAAAATGCTTTTGAAATATCTTCTCCCTTCAACTAGAGATATGTAATTGTCATTAGCAATTGTAGAACTAGTCACTATGTTACATCAGTTATTTCTTCTATTTTTTCACACATTAAATGTATCTGCTTACAAAAAATAATTAGCCTAATCTCTCCAACTTTCTGTCCAGCAAGTACAATTATATTAGTACCAAATCAATACAAATAATTGTGCAGTTCTGGTTATTAGTAGTAGTGTTTTCCCCAGAGCCTGTAAATTAGGATGCTGCTTTCAGGAATGAACCAGTACTTCAACTCTCCTGAGGCTCTTCTGAAGGATTCAGCCCACATATTGTTGTTTTGGTTTGGGTTTTGCAGAATGGGTGACTAAAGAGATCAATCTAAGATTAGGGTCGGATACAAGAATTCACTATGAGAATAGTTCACAGAGTTATCTGCATCTGACAAAGAGTTATGTACAGTCTTGATGACTTCAGTTACACCATGTATGAGTATAGAGATTTGGTTTTGCTATACTAAGCATAAGGACCAAAAGGTTCAACAAAACTTTCTCCAGGAACAATTTCCGAAGGGTGCAGGTAAGCCTGTTAATTGATTGATTTCTTGCTTGCACTGAGGTCTTCAGTGGTCTAAATAAATCCTTTTCTTCCTTTCTAGGGACAGAGTTTAATTTTTTGGTTGGGGTTTTGGTTTTTTGTTTGTTTGTTTTTGGTACCCAACTACTTGCTTTAGGTCAGCCAATTAATTAATTTTAAAAAGCACACAACAAACAAACCCACACAAACAACTATTCTGAGAGACACCCTTAACATTTTCCATGGTCTGACATGTACACACTGGCTGGGCAAAGTACCCAGGTAAAATTTTTTTTTTAATCCTGAACAAAATTGATGTCTAACATCAAAACATTTATTTCTCTGCAAGGGCTAGCCATACACCAGAATTATACTTTGTGTTTTGATTGATGGCAGCTTCTACAACAAATAGCTTATTAACACAGTAAAATTGATTGCACAACTAAGATAAGGCCAAATGTTGATTCTCTACAGGCTGCAAATGAAGTTAATCAGAATCTCCTGTGGACTTCAGGTGGGGCCCTGAATTTGCTAGTGAGTTAAAAATCTTCGGGTGAAGATGTTGGCATTTGCCTGCAATCTAAAGTGGTGCAGGGCACCTGGAGGCCAGTGGCAACAGCTTTACCTTATATGGGGTTGGGCATTTGCTTTTCAGACTAGGAGGAGGTGGTCTGATAGAAAAATAAGGGGGAGTATTTATTCCTCTGAACTTTTCCCGTGTTTAGCACTGCGACCTGCATGAGAAAATAAGCCTACTTCTAGTGCTGTTGGTGGAAAAATAAGTTATGCGCAGTGTCTTGGCTGATGCTTGTGTACAACAGTGCCTTTGTGTGTGACTGTACCATTGGTCCCTGCACAGCCTCCCCGGAGAGTTACTTGCATTTAAATGGTCCTGACCTAGCTTTGAAAATAATATTTCTTTGAGGAGAATGAAGTGACGTATTTATGTCTTCAGTTGTTTGTTTGATGGCAGTTGTTTGCAAGATTAGCTTAGTAAGGAAGTGGAATTCGGGTAGTTTTACTTGGGCAGTACTGACCCACCGGACTTGTACCAGTCTTCTCTGTCTTCAAAGTCCTATGCAAATACAGGCTAATTAATCACACTGATGAGGGCCTGATAGGCCATCGCGTTGGAATTAAAGCGTTTTGTTCTGTAGGGGAAAAAGACGAAAACAAGGTAATGAGCCATTAAAAACACAATATCCATTTACCCCCCCAGTGTCTAAATAGACTGAACTTTTTAAATAACTTATAGGCACACCCAAATCTGCATACATTGGCGATTCAAAAAGTTTTGTTCCTTCTCCCGGTGCCTTCAATCTCAGTTAATTTTTCTCATTGTCCTTAGGTTTCCTAGTATCTGAAAACTTCAAGAGTGTAGAGAAAAAAAAAAACAGCTGAGGAATTCAACTTCTTTTCCACCTGGCTTTTAAGGTAATCACTGCGCTGTTGTTTCGAGAGGAGAGCCAGACGGGCTGGAACAATAGCAGCGTGTATAAACTTTCGCCATTCACCTCAAAGGGCTTTGGTTCTAACACCTCATTAAGATGGTTTAAATGCTAAAGCTGCCGTTTTGTTGTTGATTATCATATCAGAAACCTTCACCCAACGTATTTAATCAGTACAGCTGCAAGCCCTGGCATGTCTTCGTGGAGGAGTAGGTTTCAAGTTTAGGCTAGCTAAACACTGGCATCGCAAGTCAAGTGTTCCTTAAGGCTAGTGGTCCACAGCTGGCTTTGTCAGTGCTTGTAGTCTTTTTCTCTTTTCTACTTTTCTTTTGTCATTCTTGTTCCGTGGACATAATGTTGTTTTAGCCCATGTTGAATTTGTACCCACGTAACACTTATCATTAAGATCACAGCTGTATCCCTGCAAAAGGTAGTAGTTAATGTTTTCATGCAATTCGGTGTGATAGATACAATTTTGAAGAGTGAATTTCTTCTTCTATCTTTCCTTCCAAAGACTCATTTTAATGGGATCTGCTAACTTCCTCCTCCATATCTTGTTAGTGCGATTTGAGCTCAGTTAAAATGAGGCTTTATTGGCATGACAAGCTACTCAAGTGTCACCAGTGTTAGGGAGAAAAGAGTCATGCTGGTCTGAGCGTGAACCAAGGGCAAGTACTTCGTAATACAACCATCAAAATAATACAAACATATCAAAATACAACCATCAATCAGAAAAAGGAGGGGTGACAAAGGAAAGATCCAGGAGCTGAGCCCTAGTTGGCCCCAGATCTGCGGATTTGCTGGGAGCCAACCTGAGGCAGCTCTTCGTGACTGCTGAACTGTGCCTATCACTGCTGGGATGTAAGGTGGCCAGGGAAGGGATGCGTCTGAGCAAGGAAAATGCCAGACCTGAAACACCTGCACTGTAATTTGTGAATTCCCTAAATTGCAGTCAAATGCCATCAGTGTCAATGTGCTACAAATACGTAGTTAAGGCAGTTTAGGAGACTGAAATTCATTAGCTGCCTTTAAATAAGCAGATGGACAGATAAGATCTTTACCACACTCAATTTGCCTGTCCTATAAGCACTTTCTGGATACCCTGACCGTCTGCATTTTCACAAAACAGCACATCTAAGGTAGGGTCTGGATACTGTCTGAGAGAAACTATATGTGATAATTCCAGATTTTTACCACAATAGCTTGCCCTTTTGGCCTCTTGCATCCCCAAATTGTTTAGTTTGCATTTAAATACATGTAGCAGTTTACTCCGCCTGCAAATAGCACTTAACTGAAATTCAAACATAACTCCTCTGGCTCAGAGGGTCCCTGCACTTCTCATTGCTGGAGAAAGGATGGAGGTTTTGAGATGATTCGCTGCCGCTGTTGGAGGGGGACATTGGGCTCCATGGACTTAGGTTTGAGCAAGACCATTCTTAAGACTTTGTGTCACAGTGACAAGCACAGGTGAACAGTCATTTCCCGCTGAGAACGAGTTCATTCACGTTTGCCTAATCCCAGGTTGACCGTGCCAGCTCCTGCCTAGGCTGCAGTTTGAAACAATGGTTTAGCACAGCTTCTTGGGATTGTGCTCCAGCATAAGGTTTTCCTCATCTACTGGTACTGTGGCCACCTGTTGTTAGCACTGGCCAGTTTATCTAGTGTAAACAGAAAGTAATTCTATTCAATCTAATTGCCAGCTTGTCTGTTGACTCTGCTAACTAACAAAATAGTGTCAGTTACCAATAATATTTTTAGGGGAGAGAAGTGGAAAGGGAGGAATGAAGCAGATTTATGAGGTTCTATACAGGGAACAGTAATCTCTCTGACACAACCAAAGCTTCAAATACAAATGATCTTGTATGTAGCTGCTTTCCTACAGCAAAAGACTTCTTTGTGACGAAGTTGTCTCATCCTTCTCTTCCCACAGAGACCATGTCAACCAAACCCAAAAGAAATAAACTAGCGGTTGTCATGGTCTTAGAGTGATTTTTCCATTTTTCCAGCTCACAATGACAGACTCTGGGCTGGAGCTTAAGCAATGAAGCACACATGATTGATTTCACATGGCTCTGAAAGCTTGTAGCATGTGTCACTGACATGACTTTCTTTTGAATTGAGTAATGTGATAGCTGCAGTGCTGAAATGAGCTCTGCTGAACTATTTTATTTTCATCCTTGAAAATGTTCCTTCAAACTCCCCCTTAACTACAGTCCAGTTTTCTCTGCACTGTAGGATATATTTTCACCTATTGGACTTGAGAAATAAAATAATTTGGTGGGAGCAGCTTACTGGAAGTATAAAGCAAATTCCAAAAAGGCCTGGACAAACTAAGCAACTTGGTTTGTTTTCTGGTTTGTCAGCTGTTGTCACATGGGTTAGAGTTCACCTATGACAGCAGTTGTTGAGGAATAATCCAGGAGGAATTTTCTTAAGACTGTACATGTTTTCACTTAACTGCTACATATCTTGAAAGAGAGTTAAAAAGGAATGAGCCCTTTGAAATGAGTTTCATCATGGGATTTTTTTAGGACAGACCCAAAGTATGTAAAACCATGCCTAGGCTAGTTCCTAGTCATTAACACATTAGGTATAAATTTCTAGTCCTCACTCATGTAGGGGAACATATGTGTGAGTAATACCTTCTTTGTCTAGAATACAGAGTGACTCTGTATTCATCAGTATGACTAAGAGTTAGAGTCAGGTCCCCAAACACTGAGGAAAGAATCTAGTATTCTTTATGTGTCAGTTATGTGCACAACCTTCATTGAATTAAAGGTGACCAATTGCTAGTCCTGCAACGAGAAGAGTTTCCACTGTGAAGGTGATTTTTAAGGTATTGCCATTTCCCCATGCACTAACATACAGTTTTCTTAGACTAATCTGAAAAGAAAAGCTGCTCCAGGAAGATTCAGACTACCACATTAGTTTATAACCTAAAACAAAGGAGGAAGTAGAGACAAGTATAAAGCATGGAAAAGGGATTCAAGGTACAACTTTTGTGGTGTAGAATGTAATTAAGAAGTAGTTAATTGTACAGATAGGGTTTGTTAAGGGAAGGAGTAAATCAGGGGAGGAGAAAGATCTTTACGTCTCACATTTTTTAAATAATGATTTCTTGTAAAAGAGAGGAAAGGACTAAATTTACAAAGAAACAAAAGAGAAACTAGAGTGAGCAACAAGATGGGGAGGAAGGAGAACTTTGTGGTTATAACACTCAACAAGGACCAGCTAAGTAGATCTGGGTTCACGTTCTTTTTGAGCAAGTCACATCTTTTTAGCTCAGTTTTCTCTTTATGTCAAACAGTGGAACACTTCATTTGGGCTGAACTCTCTTCTGGGCTGGGCTTCTTCTTCACCTATGTGTATCTGTTACACGTAGCAATTATTTTACAAATAATACATCCTAATATCCTTGAGGATTTTGATGAACTTGTACGTGCTTTTGTAGAATTCTTGTTATAGACTGGCTTTTGATAATCCAGTAACAACTTGATGATGTCGTTTTCCCCAAGCCCTCATGAAAGGCTCTCATGAAAGTGGAGAACTTCCACAGAAGCAGATGAGGAAATACAGGAGGAAGTGCAATTACAAACACATCGGCAAATATATCCAGTTTTTGCAAGGTAGGGATCATTTATTCTTCTCCTGCACCTCCTGGAGTGGTTTTTCTAGGTACCAATCAAGTCTTATCATTATAAGAGCTGAAGGTCAGCCTTACAACACCTGTTAAGGTATAGAAAGGGGAAGCAGCACCTTCCATTAGTGAACAGCTTCAGCACAGGCTGAATTCAAACTCAAATTACCTGGTAACTTAGCAAAAACCCAGGAATAAGCTTAACTCTCCTCAGTCTGTGCATTATTTTACTCCCTAAAAGTTTACTTCAGCTCACCTAACTTTAGAAAAAAACCATAGATGCAGTAGGAACTCCCAGTGAATGGTGGAAGGAGTCATTTACTCTGAGTCACCATCACTGGAGAAACATTTATTTTTCCACTGAGTATGAGAAGAACCTCAGTGAGATGTTTGAAATTATGTAAGTAATTTGCTATACCATTTAATTCTTTCTTCCTCAGAAACACTTTGCTACAGAGCAGTGGTGTTAAATGCCACAGTTTTGACTTAGACATTGATGGTATTACTTATATTTTGATAGTTTAAATAGATGTTATAATTAATTTGTCAAATCCCACCCAAGAGATATTCTGAATTCAGGATGCTAGACAAGTGAAGGAAAAGACCTTGAAATACTTGATTTTTTTCCCCCTACAAATCCTAAAATACTGTCTTACATAAGTTGGGAATTTTAAACACGTTGCTGATTGTGTGAAGCTGCTTTAAAATTAATTAATCATTAACAAAAATAGGGTGGCAGGAAAAATGTAAGAGTGAGAGAAGATTTGACCTGATGTTACCAATATCAGGGGAAAAAACCCCAGAAATTTAGCTGTGTGCCATGCACTGTCTCACACATCCACTGTGTGCTACAGAGCTGTCTTAGTTTTAAGGTAGTCTAGTGTTGATAATTCCCATTTTCTGTTTATTTATTTGTTTTTCTTACAATTATTTTATCTAAGCTACAGTCTCCCTGCTGTGAGAAGCATTTACTTTCATTTTCACTTCATGGCATGTTGAACTAGGCATTAAGAATGTCTGAATCACTGCAGGTACATGTGGGTTGCTTTCAGCAGGGTGTAGCTGCTCCATTAAAAGAAGAAGAAAAAAAAAGGTGCTATATTTTTGTATCTCGGTGTATTCCTTGATGTAGTTTTCCATCTTCCACCAGACTAGTTTTACTGTTATTGATATCCCTATGCAAAATATAAGCTCACTGTGGAAATAATGGCATTAATTAGAAAAACTTGTTGTAAATGGAGAAAATTCCTGGTAAAGGCGACCTAAAATATTTTAAGATTGTTTCTTGGAACAGAAAACTGATTATATTTTAAAAAAATGTAAGAAAAAGCAGAAAGCTAATAACTGGGGGGAGAAAGAACAGTGAAAATTGGGCAGCACTCTATATACTTATATGTATAATATATTTTCAATGACAATAACTTTAGATGTTATTTAAGACAAGAGTTAATAAAATAACACAATTCCATTTTATGTTTAATACAGAGAATTTTATGCTTTATTAAAGAGAGATTTTTCTAATAAGTGCTGATGATTAAAGCAGTAGCCAGTAAGCACATTCATCTCTATATTGATATTACAAAACAAGAGGTAGCCTAAAACATTTTAGCTTCAATGACTTTTTCATTACTTTTAAACCCTTTAGGCAACAGCACTTTCTGCAGCCTGTGCTTGTGTTTCAGCACAGGCTGTAAAGAAATAGCCTTTTGAATGCATTTCTGACAGTGCATCTTTAACAGGTTTCATTTACTGCTACTTCTAACTGAAAACCCAGATTCTGTGTAAAGTTCCTGAACAACATGCCTTTCATTTTTTAATGAACAATCTCCCAGTTGTCTCAAGTGTAGCTTCATAGTGCAGGTAACCATGTGCATCTGTGACCTTACTCTGGGTACCAATGCTGCTCGTGTAGAAATCGTCACACTGCAAAAAAACAGACAAACAAGTTGCTCCTCCTTTGGTCCTGTGGGTCCTTATCCCATGTTTCCTGGCCCTGCAGGAATGTGGTCTGCTCTGGGAGACTTTGCTAACAAACTAGTATAAAACATGCCTAGTGTTGACCCAAGGGGAAAGTTATGGACAGGTGCTGGAAGACTGTTGGCATTCCAGTGGTTGGCAGGCAGCTTTACTGCACAGTGAGCAGGTTGTTAACTTGAGTGGGAAAAATGAAAGCAAACTTCAAGTTCTTCAGTGGTATTGTTAGCTGGGAACACCAAAAACATGGCTAAGCTCAGGTCTGTGTGTTAATGGGGCTGCGCAGGGGAAAACTGTGGAGCACTAGACTTGTTTAGTTCTGCAACAAAAACACATAAATAATGGCCAGCAAAACCCCTGAATTGCATCCTTATAGCATTTTCTGTCCCCCCAGAACAGAACCACAACAAAAACTGCAAATCCAAGTGGTTATACTAAAAACATGAGAAAGATAAAAGGGGAAGCAAAATTACTCTACAAACACTGCCACGTGATTCATCTAGTGAAAACAGCGTGCCATGTCAGTCCTTTGCTTAATTTAAGAAACAAAAGATCAGACAAAAACCTTTGGACTCTGGATCATGTAATCCAAAGCTTCTGGTCCTTTGTTGCTAAAGTTAACTTATCTTGGTTTATGTCTAAACATGTTCCTGGTATGATTTCTCTAACCAGCATAAACTCAATTTCAGGGTTTTTCTTTGAGAACTGTGCTAACCAAGGGCTATTAATGAGTCTGTCTTTGTTAGACTCCGATTCCAAAGGACAGTAAATCAAATCACAGGGTTTCTAGTGCAAGTGTTGTGCTTACTGTGCAAGGTTTAATTTTTTCAGTGGTGAAGGTAACTTCATCCTGGCAGGCTCTACACTAGATCAGATATTGTCTGTCATATTGTGAGGAATCAGCCAGCACTTACAATGTACCACATATCCTGGTATTCTTTGAATTTGGGTGGAGTAAGGATATGGATATGTACAACTGGTGGGGACTAGCTGGGAATTTTGAAGTCCACATTATATTATGGGCTCACTATTTCATTTGTCCACATCCTCTACATAACATGTTATTCATGTGTCCATATGTCAAAGGTTTGTATTCAGGGATAACTATTCTGGTTTAAGTCAAGATATGAATTTTAATAAGTGTAGTTAAAAACATGTGAATTATATAGATCCTGCCTTAAGGAAGGGATATTTTAGGTCGGTGGAAATTGATGAAAAGAAAATTTCCCTCCAAATACAGCCAATACACCATAAGCATGCCCCCCACTAGCATACTGTGCAACATTCTTCTGCCTGCATGGGGACAATGCAAAGGAGGTTGGAGAAAGCACCTTCCACTGATGCACTTTTAAATTAATTCTTTAACACAAGAAAAGTCAAGAGCTACTTTTTTGTCATGTGTATGTGTATAAGTCTTTAACCTAACTAGCTAACAAATAAAAAGATTCAGTGACTAAAAAGGAAAGCTAAGTAAATTCATGCTAGAAATAAGATGTGATGCTTAGTTCAGTAAATTGTGAGGAGAATAAATGATTGGTGGAGATCACTGGCAGCAGTTGTTGACTTCCAACTTCTTGATGTCTTTATACCAAGGCAAGGTGTCCTTTGGAAGATATGTTTAATTAAGTGAGTGTTTCTGGGGTCAATTTAGGTGTAACTCTGTGAGACTCTGAGTAATATATATAGATAATATATAGCAACATGTCAGTTGGATGAATAGCCTCATACTAACTTTTGCATAGTATGGGACTGTGTGCAGACAGGGCTTCAGGCAGTTTAGTTGCATGGCTGTGAAAAGACCTCATGATATTTACTTCAGTGAGGGATTTGTCCTATGCCCCTCTGCACTTCTGCTGCAACTGAATCCAAATTCTTATCTACAGCACGGAAACTTAAACTACTGGATCAACTGTGGCTGGCAAGGCAGAGGTTTAGTATGGTCCTGTTTGTGTAGCTGTAAGTGTTTGAAGACCCTGTGAATATTAGCGTAAAAGTGGGAATCAACATCTAATCCATTTGATTGACAGATGTATCACAACTTGCTGTGACAGTTTACAGGCCCATTCCTGGTCATTTTGCAGTGATGCCTTGGAATTGCCTTCTGCTTTGACAGGAAAATGCCGTTATAACCTGGGGCATCACAGCCTGTGTGGAGCTGCATCCCCATAGGCACTGTGTTGGGCAGGACTGTGCATCACCTCTGGCTTGTGCCATATAGGCAGATTAGGGCCTATAGTTTGTCTCTGGGACAGAAATATTTTGAGTTCGTCTGCACCAAGGTCTTATCCACTGCTGTTGGTGTATTGATCAACACCAAGTGTTGTGTAATGAGGAACAAGGGTCAGGTGTTTGAACTGGGAAGAGAAAAGGGGGCAAATTTTGTTTCCAGGGAGTAGCTCAAAATAGAACTGAGCCTATGCTGCTTATCTTGGCTGTGTCACTGCCCACTTCTGTGCCTTGGGCAGCTGAAGGTACAGGTCCTTAATGCAAGCTGAGGACTTGTGTTCTTCGCTGCTCAATCATCTTATTCTTTCTGTTCTGTACTAGACAAACTAAGCATTATTCTTGTTTTATGATACTTCTTTTACCTTGAGAAATCAACTCCTGGAAAAGGCCATGGAGATGGAAAATTACAATAATCATGCCTGGAGAAGACAAAAGTGTAAATAAGACTTTCAGCAGAAATGTGACTGAGACAGTGTTGAATATAGGGCAGTACAGTGAAAGTGTTAATAAGCAAATTTACAAAGACAGGAAATGTGAGAAACAAAGGTAAGCTTGGGATCAAAAAGTGCAGATGGATTTCTTTCTTCAGACCCAAAATGACATCAAAGACTTAAAATTGCCAACACACAAGTTAATGACTTTTCCACAGTAGCCACCACTAGGGTGGTGGAAATGGAAAAGATAAGTCAGAATTATATTAAGATTGATCCTTGTAACAAGGCAAGCAGAATCTTCCTAACTTAAATTAATATACAGTTATTGGATATATACCTGTATGTAATAAATATTAACAAAGACTTCTGAGGGTTGAGAGAGTAGAAAGTTTCACTAACCCAGCAGAGGATCTCCATGGAGAGCTTGGTACCCTGAGACAAGAAGCATTCTCTAAAAATTTCCTGATTGGCTCTGTTTCCTGGATTTTAAATATCATTGTATTTTCTGATCACTTTGCACTGCTTCAGGTCACAGTGAAGCTGCTGCAGAGTCTAGTGGTGTTGATAAAGGCAGCACACACCTTCAGCAGCAGAAACATCAAATCCCTGTGCTTGGAATTATGCCAGTGTGGCTTTGTGTGCAGGAGTTCTGTTGCCTGCATAAGGTCTCAGTACAGCATTTTTTTCTGTGGGATTAATTTCCCAACTTTGCCTTATAAACAATGTGTTGGCTCAGGTGGTTGAGGAGAGTTATGGAACAGTATTTCTGAGTTTCTAGCCTTTGCTGAAGCAATTGCTTCTCCCAGCCTTCTTACATTTCTAGTGGAAGTTTGTTATAAGACTTTTGATGTGGCCCCCTAAAACATACTTCTCTCTAAATTGGAGAGAGATGGATTTGGTGGGTGGACTGTTTTGTGCACGAGGAATTGGTTGGATGGTCTCATAGAGGACAAAAGTCAACCTCTCAGTGTCCAGATGGAGATAGGTGGGTCCAAATGGTGTCCCTCAGGGGTCTGTATTGGAACCAGTGTGGTTTAATATCTTCAATGACATAGACAGTGGGATCAAGTACTCCCTCAACAAGTTTGCCCACAGTACCAAGGTGAGTGGTGCTTTTGACATGCTTGAGGGACAGAGTGCCATCCAGAGGGACCTGAAAAAGCATGAGAAGATGGCCTATGTGGATCTTACAAGGTTCAAGGCTGAGTGCATGATCCTGCACCTGAGTCAAGGCAGGCTCTGGGATCAACACAGGCTGGAGAATGAACACATTGAGAGCAGCCCTGCTGAGAAGGACTCAGGAGTCTGGTGGATGAAGAGCTGGACATGGTCCAACGGCGTGTGCTCACATCTGAGAAGGCCAACCATGTCCTGTGCTGCATCCGAAGCAGCATGGCCAACAGGGCAAGGGAGGGGGATTCTACGTCTCCACTTGAATAAGATCCCACCTGGATCACTGCATCCAGCTCTGGGGCCCCCAGCGAAAGGACATGAAGTGAGTCCACAGAGATGATCAGAGGGCTGAAATATCTTTGCTATGAAGACAGATTTACAGACTTGGGGCTGTTCAGCCTGGAGAATGAAAGGCTGCAGGGAGACCTCATTCCAGGCTTCCAGTAGTTAAACAGGACCTTTAAGAAAGGTAGGGAGAGAAACTTTTTACCTGGGCCTGCTGTCACAGGACAAGGCACAACAGTTTTAAACTAAAAGAATGTCAATTTAGACTAGATATCAAGAAGATGTTTTTCATGGCGAGGGCAGTGAAACCCTGGAACAGGTTGCCCAGAGAGATGGTGGATGCCACATCCCTGGAGGTGTTCAAGGCCAGGTAGCATCGGCCTCTCAGTAACTTTATCTAGTTGAAGATATCCCAGCTCATTGCTGGATGGTTGGAATAGGTGACCTGTAAAGGTCCCTTCCAGCCTAAACTATTCTATTTTTCTATCAGGAATGTCTGACTTTTTAAATCTAGCAGCAGCGCTACCCAGTATATTCAGGCCAACCAAAGCTGATGTGTAGCTACTTTAGTAGGCCAAAGTGATGGTTTAGGATCTGGCTTATAAGTGTATCAGATGGCTCTGCAAACAGTGGTGTGTAGTGGACTATTGCAAACAAAACCAGCCCTGGCTACCTAAGCTGCCCAATATCTGTCATTATTCTCAGAGAGGGATCTGTTCCGCAAGGGTCCTTTTAACTGTGGTCACTGTTTGGCTATTGAATTAATTGGTTAGGACATAAAACACTCCTGGGATACCCCAGATTTCCTTTAACAGGGGGATTGAATGTGTAAAAAGATTCAGAAGACAGTCATTACAGAATTGAATTATATGCGATATTGGAGATTGCTTTTACTCTCTGAGTTTCACCTGGCAAGGTTGGGAGTTTGGCGGTCACATTTTCCTATTTTTAATACATTTTTCTCTTCCCTGTGTGAAGCCACACAAATGGTGGGCAAAGCCAACGGAGCAGCCAGGGTGGGGGAACGTGAATTTGTCAGTACACAAAGCAGTGCCAGATGCAGCACAAATGGAAACCTTGTTTCTAACAGTCCCCACTGCTGAGGCTCATATTCAGTACTGCCTTTTATTGCCATGAATACAGACTTGCGTGATAGAAAGTGAGCTTCAGGTTTTCACAGCATTTCTTTTTTCAAGTGGCTTGGGTGGAGATCACAGAGGAAGTATGTGACCCCCTTCAACCTTATTACCACAAGGTATGAACTGAGATAAAACCTAAAAAGGGCTGTGCCAAGCTTCCCCAAGATTCTCATACAGAACAAGACTTTCAAATTTAGAAAAGGGACTCTCAACTCAGAAAGGGATGAATGAGGAGCATTACTCCACCACAGCCTTTTCCACCCCCACACCTACCCGAGCAAGGAGGCACAGGCAGTTCTTGAGGTCCCAGAGCTGTAGTATATCAGAGGAAGAGTGAGTGAATTGTGGTTGGACAGCGTAAGAATGAGATAAACCTACAAGGGTGTTGTATAAATTATATTTGTCTTTGAGCTTAATCATAATGCTAGAACCTGTAGAGGAATAATTTGAAGAAACATTTTCTTTTAAAAGAGGCAAGGAGAGGCCTCGCCCTTGTTGGGGCCAGTGCAAAGTGGGCAGCACCATTTCCCACGGATTCCCCTCAAAATGTTGTAGTTTGAGACCCAACTCTGTACCCACCCAAACCACAGATATTTTTCAGTATCCTTGCTGCAGACTCCTGATCTCAGGGACAGAAGGGACCTGTAGTGTTATTGGAAGTCTTCCAAGCTGCAGCATTCCCACAGGTACTGTGTACCAAACTTCATTCTGTGTGGACATATAGAGAACAAATATATAAATACATATTTTCTGATTCCCTAGGTTGGATTCTTCCCCTCCTATGGATTTCTGGCAACAATGTCTTAGAATGGCTATGGCCAAAAATAGGTATTAGCTTCTCAGTTACTTGAGAAGAAAATACTCTAGTATTTAAAGTGAGGGCAGACTCTAGGCTTGCTCCTGGAGGTCTCCCTTTGGAAGCCTCCTTCCCTACTCAAGCATAAAAACAAGAGCAGAGTGGTAACCAAGGCTTTGTAGCTGGTCGTGACTTCACACAAACCCCTGAATGCAAAGCAACAGTGTACTTTCTTGGTATGGTTTATACCTGGACCACTGGCATATCACCTCCCAATTCCTTCTGTCTAAATTGTCCTTCATCAGTTTCCCATCAGTTTATCAGTTATTTCTGCATTATAGATGTGGGATATGCACTCTGAGCCAACAGGCAAATAGAAATGCTGTTTCCTGTTGAGTTTAGCTCAGCTATGATAAGTATGACCACAAAAATGTCTGCATTCTACACCAAAATAGTAACATTGAGTTTCCTATCTAACCCACAGAAGCCAGGAAATTCATAACCTATTCTAGGTTAAGTATAAAAAGGAGATTGTAAAAAAATATTAAAAAAAAATAACAAGAAGAAACAGGCACTATAAATACCAGTTTCTGAATGTCAGGACAGAATTTTAGACTAATTGTATTAACAATAATTAAGGAAGGCGGATGAAAGAAGGAAGCCTTCCCAATAGCTATCCCTGAAAGGTGCAAGGTAGTCCCAGGGCTGGAGTGGGGCACCACAGGGGAAGGCTGGGACAGTTTTGCTCACTAAACTCTTAACGAGGCACAGTCAACACTTAGCTCCCACTCCTGTCTGTTATTTGTTTGGTTTTGACATTTTGTTGTTACAAGAGCTTAAAGAATTCTTTTCTGTCTTTCCAATTCTTTCTGTGGGACTGTTGACAGCCTTTGGTGCATACACATTTCCATTGTTTTCTCTGCTTAAGCACTTAGTCAGATTTGCCCATTTGTTTGTGGGTTCTTCAACTGGCAACAAAAAAGATAATTTTAAATTTTTTTTAACATAGGAAAATGTGATGCAAAACCACAAACATTGTTGGGGGGATTCAGGGACAGGTGTAGTGACTAGGAGTGCAGTTAAGTTTTTGAAATGGCCTACATTTCAGCTGTTTCTCTGTTCTTTAAGTGTTGCTTAAGAGTATGAACAACAGGGAAGACAGTAATTGCTTTCCACTTTCTAATTATAAATAATGAACAAAATTCACTAGAGCTGAGCAGGAAAAGTATGTGGCAGGAGAGAACAGGAAAAGACAGCCATTGCCCTCTCTTTCCAGCAGAGGTGGAGATTTCCATGAGGGCAGCCCTTCCACCTCAGTGCCTCCCACAGGTTTCACTGGGAGTGCTGAGTTGTCCCTGCACTGATCCTGTGTAGACACTGCTGAGTTTGTGTTTTGGGGTGGAACAGTGCCTGGAGACACCTGCCAGTGCTGGTTAGAGATAGTGTTGGGTGAATGTGAGATGATCTTGGAATGAATGTGAGATGATCTTGGAATAAAACCTACACAAACTGGCTGATCTGGCTGTGAGAGAGAGCCTTGACCTGCATCTGCCTTAGCTTCTGCAGCTGCAGCCCACACCTGATCTGCCTCTCAGAGAGATGAGCAGCTCACCATCACATGGACCCCCTGCATGCAGGGGCTCTGAAGAAAGTACAGCATTTAGATTGTAGCTTCCTCAGTGACAGCTGGAATATCTTAAGCGAGTGACACTGAGGTCATAGGAGGTCAAAGAGTATCTTACCCAGAGATTTTCAGCAAAAGTGACACCAGGGCTTTGGTACAGTGGCAGAGGCACGCAGCAGATTGAGAACTGTGACCACTTTATTGTATGAGGATGACTGCACTGCCAGGGTGACTGAGCATGCCCTGAATTGTCTTGCTTTTGTTTGCTGGTTCTCAGAGTGTGCAGAGCTCAGACAGGCCAGGGCATTAAGTCTCTGGAGTCTGTGATTTCTCAGTTGTGCAAGGCTCTCCATACTGATAATATCTGGAGGAGAACACAAGGAAAATCCATCCCTTTGATACAGGTATATGCATATGTTTGAGTGTTGTTGCCTTTGTGAGCATAGATTGGGCATAAATAAACTCAACACAAATTTAGGGGAACCTCCAGTAAGACACATTCCATTTTATAGCTAAGCATGTAGATAAATATAGTGGGAAAATACAGATGTATGCCAAAATGAATGTTGTATTTGGACTTGTACATGCTGAAATAAAACCACATAGGGAACCACATCTATTAGCTAAAATGTGCAGAAGAAATTGCTACAGAAGTAACTGATCTCTGTGCAAGAGTGCTGGCTCTGTGCCCACCAGCATACGAAACAAAGCAAAGAGGGAATAAGCAGCAGAAGTACCAGGGGCATACACAGTCATACATTCCTCTTTTTAACCTCAGCAACCTCTTTTCTCCCACTCATACCTCCACACTCACCCTGAACACACAATGAGTATATGAAATAAAAACCGTATTTGTTAGTTATATGGTTCATGATGACTAATGGAGACTTGGTCAAATAAACTTAGTGGGGTTTTATATTTTTTCATTTGTGGTAAAAGTATATTAAAAATTACTCACAAGCTGCAAATGGGGACTGTTTGAATCTAATATTGGGGAAATTAAGTTTGTGTGAATGGGTGAGCCAAAATAAAAATGTTCACATTAAATCAGTTTTCATAAGCAGAATTTAAGTCTGAATGGCTGTAAGGTAAGTTATGTTTAATAAGAGCTCAGATATAATGTGAGAGACTAGTTCTTTGAATGAGGGTGGGCAGAGAGAAATGGACAAATTAGGGGAAAAAATAATTCAACAAAAAACAATTTAAAAAAATCAATAAAATCATGCACAGGAATATACAGTGCTTTTAGGTGAAATATTCATTTATGTATGTGTAAAAGCACCATACCTTTTCTTCATACATGTTGCCATCTTTTTTCATGTAAATAGTAATCAATATTCCTTGTAAAAAAGTATAAAAATATACGCATGATGGAGAGAAATTGTTGAAACAGCTTCAGATTTTTTTTGTTACTTCCCCTCCTTCCCCACTGAATCTCAATTTTTTTCCCAGTTGGTTTTGACTTTTTGCTATTGATAAATTTGGCAAAATAAATCACAGAAACCAAGGTTCAAGCCCCACATTGACCATGTTATAAACATCTATGTGGGCTGTTTAATTAGAATGAGTGAATGTGGGTCTGCTTGATTTGCTTTTTGTCCTCAAAAAAAAAAAAGCAACTGAGAACCTGAGCTTGCCATCAAATGACATGATTTTAGGCCTTTAGTGGATGTGACACATTAATGAGACTTATGATAATCTCTACAGGCTGACAACACTTAAAGTCAGCAGACACTGATTGTGATAAGTAGACCCTTACCATCTAAGGTGCTCATTTCCAAATTTCGGTTCATTATCGAAGTACACTGCATTTGTCTCTAAAACAGATCAGTGAAAAATCACAGAAATGTGAACATTTGTTTCTAATACTTCATAATGAAGTGAAAAAGTGTCCCTTGTCTGAAGCCGTTACCCCAGGGGCCATTAGCTGTGTTCTTTGAAGTCCTAAAAATGTTAATTATCTTGTGTACTGACTGAACATTTAAATTTAAAGTCTTTCTGTGGAGGACTTCCTCCTGGTCTGGAACTGGAAACATTGATGTCTGTTGAGAAAAAGTGTTCTTATGGTGTTTCCTGCCTCTCTTGCAGCTATGGCTCATGGAGATCACATTCTCTTCTTTGAGCTTCATGTGTTGCTTAGAAGCTGTGAGAGATGAGGGTATCCCACTGAACAAGTGCCCCAGTACTCAGCCAAACCAGCCTTAACCTAATCCCATCAGCCCTGACCATCGTATCTTCATAGTTAGGTGAGAGAAGAACAAATGTTTTTCTATACTTAGTAAAATACATTTTGTCTTTGTGCTTCTTTTTTTTTTGGAAGGAAATGCTGGTAGGGAAGGGAGGTAGGATGGGGACTGGAAGCCTCGGAAACAAGTGCAACCAGTGGAGTCTGCATTGCACTTTTCATTATTGCAGTGGTGAATGAATTACATTAATTGTACAGACCTAATGGCACCCAGCTGAAGAGCTTTGGTTGTCAAATTGGCATTGAATAAAAAGTGATCTTAGGTTCTTATACACCACTTCGAGGTGTTGGCCTGGGGAGCACAGTGCTCAGCTATTTTTTCATCAACTTTTGAGGCTTGGCATCACGTTTTCATTTCTTTTTCAGATGCTGAGCTGATCTGGAAATAGTCAGCATTTCTGGAAACCAGGCAGTGACTGCGGGGCAAGGAACTTGATGACTCATTTCTGGGTAACTCATGTTAACCCTTGTGTCACATCCAGCTCCCTGGGAAGTAGGAGGAGATGGTGGTAGTGCTGCTGCTACACGGTCAGGGCTGACAGTGGAGAGTTGAGATTGCAGCAGGGAGAGGTACTGAGCTCTTGGCAAGGAGGCCAGTGGTAGATGCAGTTTTGGCATAGCCAGGGCAGCCTGCAAGCAAGGATGGGCTCCATACGTGCTAGACAAAAGGGATGGCGAGTGGCCAGGGGCTCTGTTAGGCAGCAGCGTGTGCTTGTTGTTGGGGGTGAGTGTCCTTGGCACAGGGCCGGAGGGGCCCTGCCATTGTCAGTCTCCTCTTGATTGCTCTTCGGGCCTGGAGGGGGATCTGTTGTGTGTTTTGTTTGTCATCTTTTGTTTGCAACTTGAAGCAATCCGGCCGAGGGTAATTGCACTGTTTGTGACAGCCCTAGCAGAGCATCCTCTGTTGTTTGTCAGGCCTTACTAGCTGTGTGGGTGGGAACCTGTGGAGGGAGGCCAAGACTGCCACGGATCCCTTTGTCCAGTGCATCCACAGCCCGGAGGTGGGCCTGGACCAAGGGGAACTGGGGCAATGGCTGACCCTGCCAAAGCACTGCTCTGCAACCAGAGCTGCCTCCTTCCCCTGAAACCACCTAGCTGAGTGATCACTGGGAAAGGCAGGGGGGATCCTGTCAGCCGGGTGCAGGCGAGCCTGAGCTGCTGAGGGAGGTGCTGGAGCACCACAGAGTCAGCTGCCCAGGGAGGATGCAGGTCACCACCCCAGCATCACCACCGAACAAACATATCGTACCATGAGATCATACCTACAGGAGGTGAAGCTGAGGCCCAGCTCTGGGTCACCTTTCAGGGCTGAGTCTTTGCAGTGGCTCTCCCCATCCATTGCTTTATAAGCAGACAAGGGACACATTCCTGCTGCAAGTAACTTTTAGGCAAGAGAGCACCATGGAAAAAGCCAACATTTCCATTAGCCCAAATGGCATGCACTGGCACTCTGGGCCTGCTGCAGGACCACACCATCCTGCTGCATGCCTGTGGAGTGCTACAGCCCTGAAATGTGAGGGGTCAAAAAAATCCATGTCCTGAACCTCTCCTTATTGCTGCCAAGGAGGAGAGCTGTCAGCCTGTCGGGCACTGCGTGGTGGAAAGCTGATGCTGGATTGCTGCATGTCACTGCTGACAGAGCCCACTGCAGTCGGGCGGCCGTGGGGCTGGGGTTGGCTGTATCAATTGGCAGATATCCGTATCTTGGGCTCATGTGGGAAGTGTGCTGACCCACAACAGGGTCGAAATCAGTCATGCCCTGAGAAGTACAAGCCACTTTCCAGTTTGCTAGCAGCACAGTCCCCTTGGTGGTTCGCACCTCTCTGATTATTTTTAAAAACATTTTGATACACTGCCAGTTTTAAAGAGACGTGGTTTCCGTCAGCTGCCTGCTCTTTTTAACAACAGGACTAGTAACATATTGATGTAGAAATGATTTGCATTTTGATTTAATGATTTTTTTTTCCTTTCCCCCACCTTGATTTTGCCTTGCCTCTTTGGCACAGGACAGTGCAGGTTTGTGCCACACACATGGCCCTTGTGGCTTTTTTCCTGCATGGAAGGCATGAGGAGCATTGTTGACTTGCCAGTTTAGGGGGTTCTTGCGCACTGCTCAGTTAATGCAAGGACTATGCAGGTCTGGTCTCGTTCACATCACCTGGTCACAAAGACCAAAGCTGATTCAGAAAGATCAGGGAGTAATATACCCATCATCTACAGAATGTTTGAACTTAATTTTCCTGCCATAGGGCTCACTACTTTTTTCTCTTTTTTTTTTTTTTTTTTTTTCTGGTGTGCTTAGCTCCATCCCATAAAAATCAGCTGTGAAGACCTGAGCTTTGTGGTCTTTCTGTGTCACTACTCTGTGACACATTAAGATGACTTGAAGTTTTCCTTGTTTTCCCATTGCCTTTTTCTCCATAGAAAGGCTGAGGATGCTCTGGTTTTACTTAAAAACAGGTTTTACTATGTCTCTCTCAACTTAAAATGTTTAAACAGGTGCATTTTCAAGAATGATGTCCCTTCTCTGAAGTGCTAATCTAGAATTAAAGCTGCATGAGTATAAAAATAGGCATGCTAGACTGCAGATTTTAAGGTCCCGTCCACAGAAGTCAGGTCTTCTTTCTCCTGTGTCTTCTGTATGAATTTTAGCAATTTTCTAGCCTCAGGGACTAGAAAAATGTAATTTGTATGCAGACAACAATCAGAAGCCTTCCTGCCTTCTTTTATGTGTATATTTTTTAACTTTTAAACCCCTTAGATACTCTCTATGGATAAAGAGAAGCTACATCTTTCATAGAGTATATTAAGAAAATACCTGATCACAGCTAACACTAGGTTTGTAATTTAACTGTTTATTTTTAGTGGACTAGGTAAAAAAAATAAAATACAAAAGAAGAATAATAGTAACTGCTGTGGTACATGAAATTATATGGTTTTCAAACAGTTAGAGTGTATGTGAGATTTTAATTATTATATGCATATTCCAAGATGCATAAGTTGTGATAAAGCAGGATATATTTGGGAAAAAAGTGATATTATTACTGATAATCTTGTATTCCAGCTGATACAACATAATCTAATTACTTTAAACTTACTTTAAATATCTGTGGAGATTTTTATGTTCCTAATTTTGTTGTGGATAAAGTCACACTTCTGGCATGGTCTGTATTTAAACTGGGCAAAACAAGAACCAATGCTCTGAACTTTTTGAGCTTTTGAAACACTGCTCTATGAGAAAGGGATAAACAGGTTTTGAAACTTTTGAAACATTGAGGAATATTAAGAAGCTACTTTGGTTTAGAATCCTGTACACTGACAATGGGGTTTTTTACTGGTTTAATTCTATTTCCACTTCTGTCTGGATCATGTTTTGAAGTTTCTGGGAGCTGAAAACACCATAAAACAACTGGTTCTTTTCCCCTGTGGTTTTGATTCTGTTTAAATGTACATTAAAAAAAAAAAAAACCCAAAAAAAAAAAGAAAATCAAACAAACCCCAAACCAAAAATTTTGCAGATTTTCCTTGAGATACAGACTTCATCTTGGCTGAAATTGGCTTTGTCTTGACTGAAGTTGTTTTGATGTTGCATTTCTGCAACTACTTTTCTGGTTTCACTGCTTTTTGAGTCTGAAAGCTTGTGAGAACAGCTGATTCCTAGCCCCAAGGATGTGGATTCAATCCCTGTATGGAATTCATTAAAGAGTTGGACTCCAATGATCCTTATGGGTCCCTTTCAGATCAGAATATCATAAGTGATTTTTTGTATACAGATTCTAATTTAATGCCAGTCCTGATATCCTTGCAGTCTGTCATCATGTTTCATTTTACCTGGGTGTGCTTTCTGAGCATCTTTGTATCTTTAAAGAGAGGCTGGTGACTGAAGATATAAGTAGCTCTGAAGAACTTTTGTAATGCCATTAAAGCTTTGTTTTCTTTTGATAAAAACTTCTCTTTGGTACAAAAGCAACCTGTTCAGACCTAATTGAGGAAAATTCTACTAAGCAGCTCAGTGAGAAATCATGGGACCTGGAAAGATGGCTTTTGAAATAATTAAATGCTTGCTATTTTACAAACCCATTACTGTGCTTGATGACATCAGAAAGAGCTTTTTCTTGTAATGGAGGTCAGAGTTTGCAAGGAGAATGTCTGGGACTTACCCAGAGAAGTAAGCAGAGCCCAATGCAAATTATCTTAAAGAGAAAGGAGGGCTTAAATCTGTCCTTGTGCTTCACCTCCACGTCATTGCTGGTCTTTTTCTGTTACTACTCCTTTGCGGCTCTAAAATTATTACAAGTTATTGTACAATCTTCTATAAAGCAATATATTCCTACTGAATATAGGCTGAACTACAAAGGAGACAAAAATTTTACTTGAATCTAAGTCCTTAAGTTTACTTAAATCTAAGTTCTACACCCACTCATAACCTTTTGACTAATAACATAACCTCTGAAAAATCCTGCTCTGTGCAAGTGCCTCCATGCCACCCCCCACACATTGCTGGGGTAGTCCAACCTCTGAATTCTCCGCAGGTAATTTTGTCCAGTCTTCGACTCACTTCAGCTTCGTGCTGAGCTCTTGGTTAGAAGTCAAGTTCAAAAATTAGTACGCAAAGAGCTGAGAGTGACCTAAAATCGGGACAGTCATATGTCAACTGTCCAGTTTCTTCTGAAGGGGCAAGTTAGAGCAGCATTATGCTCATTGCACATTCACTGCCAAGGAAGCAGGATGGAATCCTCCGTCATCACCTGCAAGTTCTCAATTATCTTTCTTAATTCTTCAACAAACGCATTTTTTTTGTTGCAGTAACTGGTCTAGCACAAGAACAGTAAGGTTTCCCTATACCTGCCAGTTACCTTTAGATTAATAGATGGACATTAGATAGACAACAGGAGGACATTAATTTGAGGAGATTTCTAATATCTGTTTGAACTAGATCATATTTTTCAGGTGTGTTTGATTTAAAGCTTTAAGAGAAAAAACTGAGCACGTTTTCAGCTCATCACTTTTCCTATTGTGAGGTGCAATAATTAAATTCAGGTCTATCCTGAATCATTTTCTCTATTGCCTGGGGAAAAAAAGAAAGGGGAAACCCAAAACCTAACTGAACTGTTGCCTCCTCACCCTGTCTTTCACTAGTGACTTCTACTTCCTCAGATAGCATGTGACCGTGCAGTCAATTGAAGTAGGATTTGGCACATGTGAGGGAGCAGAAACATCTGCTGCAGCAGTGGGATCTGCCTCCACCAGACCAGCTGGGGCTGGACTACAAAACCTCCATGGGCAACAGGTCTGAGGTAGGCCCTACACTCTACCCCCAGCTCCAAATGGGGGACAGAGGGGAGCACGTGGCCAGAGGAATCTTAAAACTATGACAAATCAGCAGATGAAGCATACTGTGAAAGTGAATATTGGTAATCCAGTCCTGTTTACTGTGTATTATTCAAAAGCACCTTCCCTGAGCTGCTAGACATAGCATGGTGTTTGTGCCTTTGTAAGCTAAATTAAAGAGCCCTCTCCTGCTAAAAATCTACTTGACAAGGTGCTTAAAGCTGCTGAAGTGCATCGAAGATAATAAGGTCAATTTGTCTAGCTGAAGTAATACTCCTCCCTGCAGAGACTCAGGTCAGATAAAAGGCTGTAGTGATTTTGTAGCAGCTCTGGTCGAGGAAGGGGAATAACATGTATGTCATAAGGTGCATTTATATTTATATACCTGCACTTGCAAGATCTGTCTGTTAAAAAGAAGGCTCTTCTTTAACATGGTTACCACTTCCAGGTTTAGAATGGGCTTTACAGGGACAGAGATGAGACCTAGCTACATGAGCTTTTCTACACATCCCATTGAAGGACATCAGCCTGTTGGAGTGAGTCCAGAGGAGGACCAAACTGATTAGAGGGATGGAGAAGTTCACCTGCAAGGAAAGGCTGAGAGAATTTGGTTTGTTCAGCCTGGAGAAGAGAAGGCTTCAGTGTAACCAAATTGCAACCCTCCAGTACCTGAAGAGACCCTGCAAGAAAGATGGAGAGGGATTTTTTACAAGGACATGTAGTAGCAGGGTGAAGTAAGGGGTGCTGGCTTTAAAGTGAAAGAGGGTAGATTTAGACTAGATATTAAAAAAAGTTCTTTACTGTGAGGGTGGTGAGCCACTGGAACAGATTGTCCAGAGAAGCTGTGGAAGCCCCATCCCTGGGAGTGTCCAAGGCCAGGCTGGATGGAGCTCTGAGCAACCTGGTCTAGTGAAAGGTGTCCCTGTCCAAGGCAGGGGGTTGGAACTAGAAGATCTTTAAGGTCCCTTCCAACCCAGCCATTTGAGGATCCTACAATTCTATATCACCATCTCTCCCTTGGTCATTTTGCTATTGGGTTTTGTTTTCTTTTTCCCTACCTTGTGCATCCTTGTAACAAAATGGCCTCAAACTACAGTGAAATAACTTCTATTAAAACCATGTGAGAGCATAGCATGGTGTCAGTTTCAGAATTTTTTTTTTTTTTTTTT